>CACVBM020001619.1:0-28395 GCA_902728155.2 Microthlaspi erraticum
TATCAAAGCTGCACGGGGAAGGGTACAAAAGCTTAGGATGGTTAGCCGGAGGGTTTAACCGAGCAACCGAAGGAGATTTTCCAGAGATTGAAGGACCGGAAGAGCTTCGGTTTGCAACGATAGGTGGCGCATCGTACTATTTACTCAAATTACTTGTACTGTTGCCGAGTTTTGGCAAAGAGAGTCGTTGAGTTTCATTGGATTGTTTGTTTATTCAAGAGAAAAATATTTGAATTTATTTCTGTTTCTATCTGTTGAATTCAATTAGTGGAGATCCTCTACATAGGTTAGAGTTTTTAAATGCCAAAAGTTGATTATGTTACGGTGCCGTTCTGTTGCTTATTACCAGCAGAATTTTTTTGTCCGAATGATTTGCTTCGGACAGCTGGTCTCCGAACCTA
The DNA here is from genome assembly GCA_902728155.2 of Microthlaspi erraticum. NCBI lineage: Eukaryota > Viridiplantae > Streptophyta > Magnoliopsida > Brassicales > Brassicaceae > Microthlaspi > Microthlaspi erraticum. Next base: position 402 of record CACVBM020001619.1, read on the forward strand.
GTGACATTTACGTTTTTACCCAAAGACATCTGGCAGTAAAGTCTGTCTGCCCACGTAAATACCTCGCATGAAGGAGGGCAATTATGTAGTTTAACAGTTCGTTCATCCCCGTCCCAGTTCTCTTTCCCTTTCCCTCGTCTGTTTTCGAGAGGGAAACAAAATAAGAAAGCCAGATCTGCTAAAATCCCCAAATCAATTTCAAATTTTGAACTCCGAGGAAAACCCTAGCTTTTCAATTGGCTTGCTGCATCTTCAAATCGTTCCCGGGATTGGAATCTCTTTAATTGGGGACCTTGTACATTGCACACGATGGGCGATTTCAACCTCGCTCTCGTGATTGTCGCGATCGTTGTTTGCGTCATCGTCTTCATCTCCAGCATCTACCTCCTCGTCAATTACCAGCATCCGGATGATGCCAACCAGGCCTATTTCCCCAAATTCGTCGTTGTTTTCGGTTTGTCTATTGCCATGATCTCGATCCTCATGTTACCGGCGGATGTGGCAAATCGGCATGCTTGTCGACATGCTATTTACAACGGCGCTTGCAATCTCACCTTGCCCATGAAGGAGCTTTGGCTTGCCATTTACATCGTGGACGCTATTCTCGTCTTCTTTGTCATCCCCTTCGCAATGTTTTTCTATGAAGGCGACCAAGACAAGTTCGTATCTCGATGAAAAATTGATCATTTAATTTCTGCATTGTTAGTTGTTTCTCAATCTAATATTGTTTACCGTTTTGTGGGCTTGCTTTTTTTCTGCAGGAGTTTGGGAAAGAGGATAAAAAGTGCCTTGATTTGGGTGGTAACCACTGCTGTGGTTTGTGCTCTAGTGCTTGGAATTTTATACGGTTAGTTGCTCCTCTGTTATCAATTATTTTGTTGGCTTGAAGTCTTAAACTTCAGAGTCTTCCTTGAGTTACGAAAGTTGGAAGTGGTAATTGAAACCATTAATGAACGATCATCTGATGTTGGTCATATTTGCACTATGATTTGACATCTTTTGACTGCATTCCTTTGTTGCTTTCAGCTGATAATTTACCTAATTAGAGCTTGGTCGAGATATCTTATTATCATGTGTTAGGATTAGGAATAGCTTAGGATTGTTGGTAACTTCTTTATCTTACAAAAGTTATAAATACTTAACTGGTATTCAGTGAGCTGTTCGTAATTTCATTTAATTTCATATTCCTTGGATTTTATTTTCATCTTCTTGTGCTCTTTTACACTATGTTAGGTGTCATTGGAAAGGTGGACTTCTCTGTCAGGCACTTGGCCTCTGCCACAACCTCTTTCCCTACTTCCTGGCAGTTTTCAAATAATCAACCATGCATCGGTAACACCGCTCGCCAGGTGATCTTTGCTTCTTAATTGCAACGTTGGTATTGTTCACTTATCATTTATGCCATAGAGCGTTTCAGCATGTAACATTTTTCTTCTACCTCTGGTAAATCGATGCAGTGCTCAGCATTTACAGCTAATGTCACATCTGAGAAAACGTGGACCATGCGTACTACTTTTCCAGAATACATTGTTGCTCTTGCGACAATTGTTGGGTCAGTTCTTTTCACGGTATGAACATGTTTCTATGATGTTGAGAAATGCTTTGTATGCTTGGGAAGGATATAACTTTTCTTTTATTATGGATTCGTCATTGACTAATGCGTTGCATGGCTAGATTTAATTCTGTATCCTTTGTAGTTAATAGGTTTTTGATATTGAGATTCCAATAAAAATCTGATAGCTAATTGTCCTCTCCAATTTCTTAGATATTTGGTGGCGTTGGTATTGCATGCCTACCATTAGGGCTTATCACTGCATTCATCAGGCGACCAAAAGCTGTTATCACTCGGTCACAATATATAAAGGTTTGGTTATTTTTCTTCTCTGGAAGCATCTCCTACAGTTTTTAAGTCATTTTCACTCTCACTTTCTTAGTGAACTCCACAAAATGTTTTACAGGAAGCAACTGAACTAGGTAAAAAGGCAAGAGAACTAAAGAAAGCAGCTGATGAACTTCATCAGGAAGAAAGAGGTGGTGCTAAGGGCAGGAAATGGAGGAAAAATGTGAAAGCAGTTGAAAAGGTACATCATTTATCTCAAGGTCATAACTAGAAACTTGGAAAATTTGTCTATTGATAGTGGTCCATGAATGTGTAAAGAAGCGTTGGTCGTATGCTGCTACGATAGTAGAATTGGTTATGGGATAGAGTCACTGGATTATTGGCAGCTTTACCATGCTTGATTTTGGATTTTAAGTTCTTAAGGCCCCCTTAATCCTATAACTGAATGTTCTTAATGCAGGAGCTGCTCCAATTGGAGGAAGATGTGAACCTCTTAGAAGAGGCGTACCCTCAAGGAGAGAAGGTAAGACAAGTGTATCTCAAAACTTTATCTATAATCGTTGATTTACTCAACTACTCTATGTCCTCGTTGTTTTCAGGCAGAAACTGCATGGGCTTTCACTGTGCTCGGATACTTGGCCAAGTTCATTCTTGGAATCTTAGGGTTAGTATTTAATAAAAAAACAATCTTATTTACAATTGTTGTGTGTTATGGCCTTAGGTTTGCACTCTGTAGGTCCCTAACTAAGTCACTTTGTAATGGTTGTTTTTTACTTCTTTGTAGATTAATCGTTTCTATTGCTTGGGTTGCACACATCATCATATATCTACTTGTCGACCCTCCTCTCTCCCCTTTTCTTAACGAGGTTTTTATAAAGCTTGATGACGTTTGGGGTAAGTTCCTGCTTCTGTTCTTGTTATATTATTCTATATAAGGTTCCTTATGTGTCTGCCTGACTCTATGTTGTTATGTGCGGAATCCTCCAGGTCTTCTGGGCACTGCTGCCTTTGCTTTCTTCTGTTTCTACCTTCTACTCGCTGTTATCGCTGGGGCAATGATGTTGGGATTGAAGCTGGTCTTCATTACCATTCATCCGATGAAGTAAATCATCTAATGTTTTTGACATTGTTTTGTTATTTTCCAAGGCCATTCCCTTTTCTTTAATTTCTAATTGGCCATATCAACTTGTCTTTAGATGGGGAGCTACTCTAATGAACTCTTTCCTCTTCAACGTCGGTCTCATTCTTCTTTGTTCCATCAGGTAGGTCTCTTTGATCTCCGTTTTTTCATGCTTCTGTATCTTCTCCCAAATAGGATATGATGGGATCAAATTCACTCTGATTGGAAATCGGATGCATTGTGTGATTGTAATAACTGTGGCTCTTTGAAATGGCAGTGTGATTCAATTCTGTGCCACTGCATTTGGATATTACGCTCAAGCCACAGCTGCTCAGGAGATCTTCGGCCACACACTGCAGTCCCTTCGGGGAATTAAGTACCTATACAAGTAAGTAGTAGTGATTTAGTGTATAACAGTCTTTATGTTATATCTGTCTCATGCCTTCTTATTGAGCGATGTGGTATATTTCAGGTACAACGTGTTCCAAATCGGGTTTGTTATCTTGGCTGGACTGACCTTTCTATATTACATTGCCTTTGTAAGTCATATTTCATCTTTCATGCTACGCGACTCCCCAGTTCTGTCTTCTGTATAATAGTCTTAACAATCATATGTTCTATTTGGGGGTTTTGGTAGGGATGGAGAAGAAAAAAACCTAGCGGCCGTTTCCAACTCTCTACTTAATGAAAACCATTTGCTCAGTTTCCTGTATTGGTTCTTCGATGTTTCCTTCACCGAGTATCTGATTGAGTGCTATAGAAAAAGTGTGTCCGGATCATCGATACCTGAAGCGTCTGGAGATTCTTCTTCTGAGGTCTTTTTTCCTGAATGTATTATTGTTCTTTTCTTCTCGTGTATTTTACTGTTTGGTTGTGCAACAGTTAGATGTCGTTCATGTCTTGAACTAATGTACTGTATCGGATGCGAGATTATGTAATCATTTTCAATGAGAAGCCTTCTTCGAATTCCACAACACTCAAACACCTTGATGCTCCAAAAAGTAACTTTTCCGGTTTGGTATTGAGTTTACCGAACCGGATTATCAAAATTCAAGGATTGTCATGGTTTTCCAAGTGGACTTCCGGTGATTGACATGTGCTGCTGAAGTGACAAGTGGCATTGTACAAGATTCGCCAATAGCCTCTTTTGCCCAATCAGCTTCTTCCTTAGGATAACGCGAACTTTGAATAGATAAGGCCGAGCGTTATTTCCCACCGTCAGATGGATTTGTTTCTCAATCCAACCGTCAAGAATCCTTCCCTGAGATATCCAAGTTTCATCTCTCCCACACAACATATACTGCCACTGAGTAACGTCATTTGCTCTCATATCTCTCTCTACTGAAAATTAAAATCCGCAAACGTGACAAACACAAACGACGCCGGAGATGGCCGCCGCTGCTTCTTCAATCATGGGTACTCGGGTGCTTCCCGACATCCACTCAAGCTCAGGCCGGTTCACAGCCCGGTTCGGATTCGGAAAGAAGAAAGCCGCTCCCAAAAAGGCTAAGACGGTTTTCTCAGACCGGCCTCTGTGGTTCCCTGGCGCAAAATCCCCCGAGTATCTCGACGGTTCGCTGGTCGGTGACTACGGTTTCGACCCTTTCGGTTTAGGTAAACCGGCTGAGTACCTCCAATTCGATTTGGACTCTCTGGACCAGAACTTAGCCAAGAACTTAGCCGGAGACGTGATCGGGACCCGTACGGAGGCGGCTGACCCCAAATCGACGCCGTTTCAGCCGTACAGCGAGGTCTTCGGTATCCAGAGATTCAGAGAATGTGAGCTGATTCACGGGAGATGGGCAATGCTCGCCACTCTCGGCGCTCTCTCCGTCGAATGGCTCACCGGTGTTACTTGGCAAGACGCCGGCAAGGTATGGCCTATCTCCGTCGCGTTTGCATTTTGCCTTTTGACATTGTCTGATTGTTTTTTTTTTCATTTTTATGCTTTAAACCAGGTGGAGCTAGTGGATGGATCGTCCTACTTGGGACAGCCATTGCCGTTCTCTATCTCGACTTTGATATGGATCGAAGTGTTGGTGATCGGCTACATCGAGTTCCAACGAAACGCTGAGCTGGACTCGGAGAAGCGTTTGTATCCAGGAGGCAAGTTTTTCGACCCGCTTGGGCTAGCTTCTGACCCGGAGAAGACGGCTCAGCTCCAGCTAGCTGAGATCAAACACGCTCGTTTAGCCATGGTTGCTTTCTTGGGATTCGCGGTTCAGGCGGCTGCAACGGGTAAAGGACCGCTCAACAATTGGGCGACTCACCTTAGTGACCCGCTTCACACCACCATCATCGACACCTTCTCTTCCTCTTGATGTGGTGGTGCCGGCTTTAGCTTCTATTCATGTAATGCCATCATGTAATGTCGTCATCTTTAAGAAAAATTTGGCACTTTTGTATAAACAGAGTTCTTGAAAGGTGCTGATATCTAGCTGTTTGCGTTTGGGTAACATTGGAGTTATGATCCTTAACCGCATATTCACTGTGATCGTTAACCTTAAGAATCACACACAAAATTTCGCTGTTTCATGGTTTATGAAAATAAGCTATATCCAAAAATGGAGAAGATAGAAAGACAACAGGCTCGAAACAGAGATTGACCTCGAGCAACGAAAGCAATTTCCAGAAAGAAAAAAAACTTTGACCACTATCCCACATGATTCGATAGAGAAGAGACGAAGACCGGCAACTATTCTTTTATCCTTTACTCAAAACCAATACGAAACGAGAGGAAGAGAGAGAGAGAGACGCACGAACGGTGATGATGAAAAAGCTTATTATGAGGAAGTGTAGACAACTCTTGCGATCATCCCTTGAGCCCAGCGTGTTGTGACCCTTAGATCTTCATCCTCTGACTGGAGACACTCATTGAGAAACTCACCACAGAAGGTGAAGTTAGTGAACAACTGCTTCGTCTGCTCTCCTACAACATCCGCTAGATCACCCATTGCTGCAACCGCGGCTTTTGTCACGCTCTCATCCCTGTTCCCAGACACCAAAATTGATAAGTTTCAAGTGTGCATTAAAATCAGAACACAGATATAAAGATTGATACGGACCTGAGGGAATCTTTGGACACGACTTCAACAAACTGCAAGAGATGCTGAGCGTAAGGCATCATGACCTCGGCTTTTCCATCCTTGAACCCTTGAAGTATCCCGGAGTATGCCTCGAAGATGCTTTTGCGGAGTTGGTTTGCATAATCCATAAGCTCCTCGTCAAGGGTGTCCATCTGAGCACACACCTGAGCAGCCCCTTGCATGATCTGAAGAGCTGCGCCTACATACCTCTCGAAATGTGCACCAATCGCCAGTGCAATGTCTCCAAAGGATGAGAATATCGGAGGTTTCACCGACCTGTGGAGTGCATCGCTTTTAAGGTTCTCGATAAGTTGGCCCATGATGGGATCACAGAAAGGTAGGATTTTGTCATCCAGGGCACGGCAAATGTCACCGATCACTCCTACAGTGATTGAGCAGACTTGGTATTCTTCAAAGTTCTGAAGCCCCATCTGGAGATATTTGAAGAGCTCGGGCATGTACTTGAGAAACTCGGCTCCAGTCGCATATGCAAGAGCACCGATTGCAAGCATGGCTTCTTCGTGGACACTTGAACTGTGGCATCCAAACACTCTTAGGAACAGCACCATTATCTGATCTGCGTTCTGACTTATGATGGGTTTCGTCTCCTCCGTGCTGCTCAGCTTCTGGATTATGACCTGGAGAACACCACACAGAGAAGCCTGGAGTTCCGCTTGCTTCTCACGGTCCTCAGTTGTTACGGTCGCGACGTCCATTGTCTGGCCTAATTTTGTCATGATGACTGGAAGGAGCTGCGTTATGATGCCAGAGGACTCTAAAAGGTTTGAGCACCGGACAACCTCGTTCAAGGTTTCATATGCAGCCGTTCTTAGCTTAGACTCTGCCCCATCTGTACGCGCAGCTGCATCAAGCAGGTGTGTGATGATCTCCGTAAGATAGGGGGAGAGAAGAGAGGAACCTGCTGCAGAGTCTTCATATCCCTGGGCAAGGTTGTATATAGCTCCGCACACCTTCTCCGCCACATTTGGCACATCTTTAATCGATTCCAGTAACACTTTCACAATTTTAGGGAGGTTCTCTTGTGATATCACTGAGAAACCACTGTCTGGGGTGTGCAAAAACTCAAAGATGCGGCTCAGAGTCCAAGCAGTTGTGTCCCTGACGTGGTTATTCTCATCCTTGGTTGCGGCAAGGAGAAACTCCAAGCCAGCAGCAACCATTGGGGCAAGATTGTCAATTGTTGGGCCCTCCAAAATTGATCCAAACGCATAAGTGGCTGCCTCCCGGCTTCTCCAGTTCGGGTTCCTTATGTTGATTTCAACAAAAGGCATCACAAGAGGGACTATAGCATCTCCAACCGTTCTGGACACAAGGCCAAGGCATGTCCCACCAGCCATAGATATGTTCCAAACATCGTCATCATGGTCCTGATCCTCTTCCTGCTTCTCCAGAGTTTCTAGCAGCATGGGAACTAAATGGGGAAGAGCCTTCTCAATGAAAGAGGAATGGGGAGGGGATGAGTCACCGGTGTCAGGACTGTCGTACTCTTGACGGTCTATCTCCTCATCACATATTGTGCTCCAGAACTCAATGGCTTGGAGGGCAACGTTCTCTTCATCTCCCTTTACAGCATTTGATGTGAGCTGAAAGAGTGTTTCCATGTATTGCGCCAGAACATCATAGTATGTAGATGCAATGGACACAAGGCATTCAAAAGCAGCTTGCCTGATCACTGCCTCCTTGGAACATGCTGTTTCGCACACCATCTTCATGATATAAGTTCTCTCATTCTCATTCTCAAAATTTGTCTGAGAAAAATCCAGAGCATTCAGCAGTGCCTTTGCTGCGGCGAGACGAACATCTGCAGAGTTTTCAGACTGGTTCATGCCCTGCACAACTGCAGTGAGCACAGAATTCACTTCATCTTGCACAAGATCATGATGCGATATCTCTTCACAGACATAGCCAAGAGTTTCTAAGGTTGACTGCTTCAAGTGTGCGGGACTGCCTTGCTGGGTCATATTGGCAAGCAGCGATCCAACAAGTTCAGGCCACTGCTTCTGAGGGATTTCAATGGAGGCTACCTTTGCAATAACCTGAGCTGAAGTATGCCTCGCCTCTTGAGCAGATGAAGCTAGAGTTCTTAGTAACAGTTCCTTGATCTGGGACTTAAGAGCAACGTCAATTGCAAACCATTGTTTCACCAGATGATCTTTGGTGGCAGAATCCTTGGCGTCTAGAGAGTTCTTGAGCAAAATACCAGCTAGTCGACGGGATTCTGCAGGCTTATCATTGTTGGCGAGCTCAAATGACAGGGATAGTAAAAACTGCGGCAAGTTCTGTTCTTGGAATTGCTTGAGGTTAGTCTCTGCTTCGGTACGGACTCTTGCATCGGGTGACTGGGCAGAAAGTAGGAACTGAGTGATCTCCATCGCCATTCTTCTCTCTGCGCAACAAAGACATACACCAGCATCAGTGACAAAACCAGCAAGGCTCTGAAACAAAAGGAAAAACTACTAAACAAGGATTAATAGCTTCTACACATGACTATGAGGACAAACATGAGTGAAACGGTCTCAATCCAAGGGAGGAACATCAAATGGACCAAATTTGGGAACCGGAAGAGGTAAGGAGTCCGAAATGTACCTCTGTGCCTCCACATTGTGGAAACTCACTTGTAGTGTATAAGATGAACTAGATGGACCCATACTTACCAAACATGGATTAATAGCTTCTACACATGACTATGAGGACAAACATGAGTGAAACGGTCTCAATCCAAGGGAGGAACATCAAATGGACCAAATTTGGGAACCGGAAGAGGTAAGGAGTCCGAAATGTACCTCTGTGCCTCCACATTGTGGAAACTCACTTGTAGTGTATAAGATGAACTAGATGGACCCATACTTACCCAAACATGGATTAATAGCTTCTACACATGACTATGAGGACAAACATGAGTGAAACGGTCTCAATCCAAGGGAGGAACATCAAATGGACCAAATTTGGGAACCGGAAGAGGTAAGGAGTCCGAAATGTACCTCTGTGACTCCACATTGTGGAAACTCACTTGTAGTGTATAAGATGAACTAGATGGACCCATACTTACCCAAACATGGATTAATAGGTTCTACACATGACTATGAGGACAAACATGAGTGAAACGGTCTCAATCCAAGGGAGGAACATCAAATGGACCAAATTTGGGAACCGGAAGAGGTAAGGAGTCCGAAATGTACCTCTGTGACTCCACATTGTGGAAACTCACTTGTAGTGTATAAGATGAACTAGATGGACCCATACTTACCAAACATGGATTAATAGTTCTACACATGACTATGAGGACAAACATGAGTGAAACGGTCTCAATCCAAGGGAGGAACATCAAATGGACCAAATTTGGGAACCGGAAGAGGTAAGGAGTCCGAAATGTACCTCTGTGCCTCCACATTGTGGAAACTCACTTGTAGTGTATAAGATGAACTAGATGGACCCATACTTACCCAAACATGGATTAATAGCTTCTACACATGACTATGAGGACAAACATGAGTGAAACGGTCTCAATCCAAGGGAGGAACATCAAATGGACCAAATTTGGGAACCGGAAGAGGTAAGGAGTCCGAAATGTACCTCTGTGCCTCCACATTGTGGAAACTCACTTGTAGTGTATAAGATGAACTAGATGGACCCATACTTACCAAACATGGATTAATAGTTCTACACATGACTATGAGGACAAACATGAGTGAAACGGTCTCAATCCAAGGGAGGAACATCAAATGGACCAAATTTGGGAACCGGAAGAGGTAAGGAGTCCGAAATGTACCTCTGTGACTCCACATTGTGGAAACTCACTTGTAGTGTATAAGATGAACTAGATGGACCCATACTTACCCAAACATGGATTAATAGGTTCTACACATGACTATGAGGACAAACATGAGTGAAACGGTCTCAATCCAAGGGAGGAACATCAAATGGACCAAATTTGGGAACCGGAAGAGGTAAGGAGTCCGAAATGTACCTCTGTGCCTCCACATTGTGGAAACTCACTTGTAGTGTATAAGATGAACTAGATGGACCCATACTTACCCAAACATGGATTAATAGGTTCTACACATGACTATGAGGACAAACATGAGTGAAACGGTCTCAATCCAAGGGAGGAACATCAAATGGACCAAATTTGGGAACCGGAAGAGGTAAGGAGTCCGAAATGTACCTCTGTGCCTCCACATTGTGGAAACTCACTTGTAGTGTATAAGATGAACTAGATGGACCCATACTTACCCAAACATGGATTAATAGGTTCTACACATGACTATGAGGACAAACATGAGTGAAACGGTCTCAATCCAAGGGAGGAACATCAAATGGACCAAATTTGGGAACCGGAAGAGGTAAGGAGTCCGAAATGTACCTCTGTGACTCCACATTGTGGAAACTCACTTGTAGTGTATAAGATGAACTAGATGGACCCATACTTACCCAAACATGGATTAATAGGTTCTACACATGACTATGAGGACAAACATGAGTGAAACGGTCTCAATCCAAGGGAGGAACATCAAATGGACCAAATTTGGGAACCGGAAGAGGTAAGGAGTCCGAAATGTACCTCTGTGCCTCCACATTGTGGAAACTCACTTGTAGTGTATAAGATGAACTAGATGGACCCATACTTACCAAACATGGATTAATAGTTCTACACATGACTATGAGGACAAACATGAGTGAAACGGTCTCAATCCAAGGGAGGAACATCAAATGGACCAAATTTGGGAACCGGAAGAGGTAAGGAGTCCGAAATGTACCTCTGTGACTCCACATTGTGGAAACTCACTTGTAGTGTATAAGATGAACTAGATGGACCCATACTTACCAAACATGGATTAATAGGTTCTACACATGACTATGAGGACAAACATGAGTGAAACGGTCTCAATCCAAGGGAGGAACATCAAATGGACCAAATTTGGGAACCGGAAGAGGTAAGGAGTCCGAAATGTACCTCTGTGCCTCCACATTGTGGAAACTCACTTGTAGTGTATAAGATGAACTAGATGGACCCATACTTACCAAACATGGATTAATAGGTTCTACACATGACTATGAGGACAAACATGAGTGAAACGGTCTCAATCCAAGGGAGGAACATCAAATGGACCAAATTTGGGAACCGGAAGAGGTAAGGAGTCCGAAATGTACCTCTGTGACTCCACATTGTGGAAACTCACTTGTAGTGTATAAGATGAACTAGATGGACCCATACTTACCAAACATGGATTAATAGTTCTACACATGACTATGAGGACAAACATGAGTGAAACGGTCTCAATCCAAGGGAGGAACATCAAATGGACCAAATTTGGGAACCGGAAGAGGTAAGGAGTCCGAAATGTACCTCTGTGCCTCCACATTGTGGAAACTCACTTGTAGTGTATAAGATGAACTAGATGGACCCATACTTACCAAACATGGATTAATAGTTCTACACATGACTATGAGGACAAACATGAGTGAAACGGTCTCAATCCAAGGGAGGAACATCAAATGGACCAAATTTGGGAACCGGAAGAGGTAAGGAGTCCGAAATGTACCTCTGTGACTCCACATTGTGGAAACTCACTTGTAGTGTATAAGATGAACTAGATGGACCCATACTTACCCAAACATGGATTAATAGGTTCTACACATGACTATGAGGACAAACATGAGTGAAACGGTCTCAATCCAAGGGAGGAACATCAAATGGACCAAATTTGGGAACCGGAAGAGGTAAGGAGTCCGAAATGTACCTCTGTGCCTCCACATTGTGGAAACTCACTTGTAGTGTATAAGATGAACTAGATGGACCCATACTTACCAAAACATGGATTAACAGCTTCTACACATGACTATGAGGACAAACATGAGTGAAACGGTCTCAATCCAAGGGAGGAACATCAAATGGACCAAATTTGGGAACCGGAAGAGGTAAGGAGTCCGAAATGTACCTCTGTGCCTCCACATTGTGGAAACTCACTTGTAGTGTATAAGATGAACTAGATGGACCCATACTTACCCAAACATGGATTAATAGTTCTACACATGACTATGAGGACAAACATGAGTGAAACGGTCTCAATCCAAGGGAGGAACATCAAATGGACCAAATTTGGGAACCGGAAGAGGTAAGGAGTCCGAAATGTACCTCTGTGCCTCCACATTGTGGAAACTCACTTGTAGTGTATAAGATGAACTAGATGGACCCATACTTACCCAAACATGGATTAATAGTTCTACACATGACTATGAGGACAAACATGAGTGAAACGGTCTCAATCCAAGGGAGGAACATCAAATGGACCAAATTTGGGAACCGGAAGAGGTAAGGAGTCCGAAATGTACCTCTGTGACTCCACATTGTGGAAACTCACTTGTAGTGTATAAGATGAACTAGATGGACCCATACTTACCCAAACATGGATTAATAGTTCTACACATGACTATGAGGACAAACATGAGTGAAACGGTCTCAATCCAAGGGAGGAACATCAAATGGACCAAATTTGGGAACCGGAAGAGGTAAGGAGTCCGAAATGTACCTCTGTGCCTCCACATTGTGGAAACTCACTTGTAGTGTATAAGATGAACTAGATGGACCCATACTTACCCAAACATGGATTAATAGTTCTACACATGACTATGAGGACAAACATGAGTGAAACGGTCTCAATCCAAGGGAGGAACATCAAATGGACCAAATTTGGGAACCGGAAGAGGTAAGGAGTCCGAAATGTACCTCTGTGCCTCCACATTGTGGAAACTCACTTGTAGTGTATAAGATGAACTAGATGGACCCATACTTACCCAAACATGGATTAATAGTTCTACACATGACTATGAGGACAAACATGAGTGAAACGGTCTCAATCCAAGGGAGGAACATCAAATGGACCAAATTTGGGAACCGGAAGAGGTAAGGAGTCCGAAATGTACCTCTGTGACTCCACATTGTGGAAACTCACTTGTAGTGTATAAGATGAACTAGATGGACCCATACTTACCAAACATGGATTAATAGCTTCTACACATGACTATGAGGACAAACATGAGTGAAACGGTCTCAATCCAAGGGAGGAACATCAAATGGACCAAATTTGGGAACCGGAAGAGGTAAGGAGTCCGAAATGTACCTCTGTGACTCCACATTGTGGAAACTCACTTGTAGTGTATAAGATGAACTAGATGGACCCATACTTACCAAACATGGATTAATAGGTTCTACACATGACTATGAGGACAAACATGAGTGAAACGGTCTCAATCCAAGGGAGGAACATCAAATGGACCAAATTTGGGAACCGGAAGAGGTAAGGAGTCCGAAATGTACCTCTGTGACTCCACATTGTGGAAACTCACTTGTAGTGTATAAGATGAACTAGATGGACCCATACTTACCCAAACATGGATTAATAGCTTCTACACATGACTATGAGGACAAACATGAGTGAAACGGTCTCAATCCAAGGGAGGAACATCAAATGGACCAAATTTGGGAACCGGAAGAGGTAAGGAGTCCGAAATGTACCTCTGTGACTCCACATTGTGGAAACTCACTTGTAGTGTATAAGATGAACTAGATGGACCCATACTTACCCAAACATGGATTAATAGTTCTACACATGACTATGAGGACAAACATGAGTGAAACGGTCTCAATCCAAGGGAGGAACATCAAATGGACCAAATTTGGGAACCGGAAGAGGTAAGGAGTCCGAAATGTACCTCTGTGACTCCACATTGTGGAAACTCACTTGTAGTGTATAAGATGAACTAGATGGACCCATACTTACCAAACATGGATTAATAGTTCTACACATGACTATGAGGACAAACATGAGTGAAACGGTCTCAATCCAAGGGAGGAACATCAAATGGACCAAATTTGGGAACCGGAAGAGGTAAGGAGTCCGAAATGTACCTCTGTGCCTCCACATTGTGGAAACTCACTTGTAGTGTATAAGATGAACTAGATGGACCCATACTTACCCAAACATGGATTAATAGCTTCTACACATGACTATGAGGACAAACATGAGTGAAACGGTCTCAATCCAAGGGAGGAACATCAAATGGACCAAATTTGGGAACCGGAAGAGGTAAGGAGTCCGAAATGTACCTCTGTGCCTCCACATTGTGGAAACTCACTTGTAGTGTATAAGATGAACTAGATGGACCCATACTTACCAAACATGGATTAATAGCTTCTACACATGACTATGAGGACAAACATGAGTGAAACGGTCTCAATCCAAGGGAGGAACATCAAATGGACCAAATTTGGGAACCGGAAGAGGTAAGGAGTCCGAAATGTACCTCTGTGCCTCCACATTGTGGAAACTCACTTGTAGTGTATAAGATGAACTAGATGGACCCATACTTACCAAACATGGATTAATAGTTCTACACATGACTATGAGGACAAACATGAGTGAAACGGTCTCAATCCAAGGGAGGAACATCAAATGGACCAAATTTGGGAACCGGAAGAGGTAAGGAGTCCGAAATGTACCTCTGTGACTCCACATTGTGGAAACTCACTTGTAGTGTATAAGATGAACTAGATGGACCCATACTTACCAAACATGGATTAATAGGTTCTACACATGACTATGAGGACAAACATGAGTGAAACGGTCTCAATCCAAGGGAGGAACATCAAATGGACCAATTTGGGAACCGGAAGAGGTAAGGAGTCCGACCCAATTGTGATTGAGAACATTGCCTCCTTCAACATCTCTTTTGTCCCATTTTCACCAATCATTCTTACCATATCTTCTCTACTCTTCTCAAAATTACTCACTTGTTCCCTCAACGGAACTCTTCCGATCTGTAAAACAAAACAAAAATGTATTTTTTTTTGGTCATCATTAAAGCTAATAAGTATTATTTTGACACATCTCTCACACAGATATTGAATTATAATATGATGATGTACATTTTAAAACAACATTTCTATCAAAACATAGTGATATGTAATGGAAATCAAAGCTAATGGAGCTTACGAAAAAAAGTCCAGTATCATCCAAGATTCCAGCCGCACCAGAAGCATAGTTGATTCCATTGTAAACTGTGTTAGCCTCAGTGTTTGGTTCAAGATATGGAGGTGGTGCTGATTTTGCTCCTAAGGCTTCACCTGTTTAAATTTATTCAAATAAAACTATATATTAGTTTATCTTATAAGCTGTATAAGACCGTTGATCACAGAGTGGCATCATCTTAAGCTTTAGATAACATTATTAAGTGATTAAAGAATCAGACAACAAATGATCAGAAGAAGCCTATGATAAATTAGTTAGAACTCCTAACCAAACTTTATGAATGTTGCATTTATGGAATTCGCGTTTTGACTTTTCCCTATTACAAACTCTTTAATTTGTCGTTCCAACCCAATTCTGACTTTACATGCTTCAAGACAAGTCAACTTATCAACCCGTTGACTTCAAGTGTCTTTGTAACTAGAAGAATCCTCCCTTTCTATTTAAATCGATGTAACTAACCGTTAAATCAATGCACATCTATATCTGATTATGTAGTAACCGACTTTCACTATTTTCTCAATCTCACAATAAATGCTGTTTTCACTAATTTTTCTTATATTATCATCCCATGATTTGAATGAAGTTTTTGATGAAGTACTAAACATATAATTCCAATCTACTTAATTAAAAGTTAAAAACTAATAAACCAATAGACAACATACCTACGATATCAGAAATGGTTCGACCATTAGTGAATCTTCCGGTGGGTTGGCCATTGGAAGGTCCAAAGTCGATGCCATAAGGAGAAGAATCAGCTTTCGACAATGTAAATATATAGTTGTTGTTTCCAACATCTACCAATGAGTCTCCAAATATGAAATTTGTGAAAGATTGAGCAGCCTGAACATGTGATAGCCAAAGAAGAAGAAGAGTGAAGTTAAAAGGCTTGAGAGAAGAGCTATGTGTGATCTCCATTTTTTTTTACTTTGACGAATCTTTGCAAATGGTAAGAGATGTACTGCTTAGTTAAGTAAAGTTTAGGTTCGTGAATATATACAATAAGACTTTTGAACCATTCCTCTTGCTTACGTATGTTACATTAGGACTTGTTCAAAAGGTTTATTGCACATGGTTCTTCTACGTACACTATTATACGTAGTGTGTAGCATGGTTCTTGGTATATAATTAACACAAATATTGATTGTTTGGAGTTTTACATAGTGATTGTATGTCTCAATAATAATATAAGTTATAACTAAATTAACACTTTCGATGTCAAAAAAAAAAGGGTAAATAAACAACAGTCGTTATCTTCCTCCTTGTAATTTTTGTAATCAAATATTATGAATATGTGGGAATAAGACAACAAGTTAGGCTAGGCTGTCCTGTTAATAATATTCAAAGACAATGATGATGCAAAGAGTTTTATTGATTGCACATGTGACACATCGACCACACTTGACATTTCATATCAGGCGCGTTCTCTAACAAACACTACATAATTTTTGTATAACTATTTATACTAAACATTTAGTTTTTTTGATAAATTATTATTATTATTATTATTATTATTATTGTTATTATTATTATTATTATTATTTATATATGAATTATTTTCAACTAATATAATACCCAATTACGTATATATTGAGACAAAAAATACATAGATGTTTAGGTTTGTAGCAGATGGTCTTGCAAATTTTGCCTACTCTTTGCCATTAGGTTTTTATTCTTTTCCTTCCGTCCCACCTGAGATTGCAGAGTTGGTTACGGAGGATGCAAATGGCTCTACACGAACCCAGTTTGTAAGACATTGTTTAGTTCTTTAATAAAACTTGAGGGAGATTTCTATCTCCTTCCGATTACCAAAAAAAAAAAATACATATATGTTTTTAACCTTTTGATAGAACTATTAGAAAACTAGAAATGATTTTAAATTTAATAGCATTTGATTTCCACATTTGTTTTTTTTTCTTCAGTACTTTAGCCCTCAAACCATAAACTAATACTATAGTACATTCCAAATTATAAACATATTAAAAATATAGATAATAGACATTAAATAGTTGATTTAGGGTTTGCCCACCCAAAAAAAAGGATTCAACCTCCACCCAATTTCAATACTTTGGACAGCAAATTATTTAAATGAAACAATAAATTCATATATCTGTCATCTTCTATATATTACCCTCTCTCTCATACAACATCATTTTATATAACACACTCTCACATCCACCGAAATTCAAATAAAAACCACTTCTTCATCACCATCACACATTATGGCCATTACACGGTGGCTCAATCGCACCGTGGGCATATTCGTCTTCTTTTTCCTCGACATTGTCGACTATTTGCTTTGTTTTACTTACAAGATTTTAGATTTCTTCTTCGAGTCCGAGTGGAAACCTTGTTATTGCTCTTCTCCACTAGAGGCTCAAACCAAGACCGAGAAGATCATAGTGTCCGAGCGAGGAGAGTACTCAAAGGTTGTGTCTATGACAAGAACAAAGATACATTTCGATGAGATCTCGGACACACTTTACTCACGTGGTCCTTCGCTTCTAACGAGGCTCTCTAAGCTCGTGAGGTCCGTGAAATGCTTCAATTATACAGGTTTGATCATGAGATGCAATGTGGTGGACTCTTGTGATCATAATGACCAGTCTAAGAAGAAGACTCGTGGTGGTAATAAAAAGAGATTAATGACTTTGAATTCCACGGTCGTTGATAAATCTCCAACAACACCAAGATGGTCGGATTGTCATTGCAGTTTCTGTACTTCCCGGCTTTCTTCTTCTAACAAAGATTCTCTCTTTGTCAAAGTTCAACAACCCAAAGGTAAAACTAACCCACTATTCCTAAATTAATTCCATAATTTGTTTTTATTCATTGGAGTATATATATATACACAACTAGGAAATTTGAATACTTGGGTACATTAAACTCTTGTGAGATGAAAGTTGATTTATTGTAACAAAATGGTAACATGAGCTTAACGTACAATAAAAGAGATCACCATTTACATAAACGTAAAACATAACATAATCCCTTTATTTCATATTTAGTGATGGTTTCTTACTAATGCACATTAATTAAGAAATGTTTTAAAAGTATTATAAATACAACAATAAAATAACTACAGTGATTATTTATTGTAAAGACGACTATACATATATAGAACAAATTATATTTTCCATTAAAAAATTAAAACTTCCCCTAGCTAGAAAATAAAATATTATGAGTATTTTACGAAAACGAAATCACCTGCAAGAATAATATATTGATTATTATGAATACAAGGGTTATGCATTGTTTTTACTTTTTAGTCTGATATAGGTATACATTCTTGTCGTCATCCAAATATCCAATACACTAGCTAGCTACAAGCTTTCTCATTTTGGGGAATATACACTAGTTAAGGTACCAGATTAAAATAAATGAGATATTTATATGTGCAGATAACAAGAAAGCACGAGACAACGTTGTGTTCATACATGGCTTCTTATCATCATCCTCCTTTTGGACAGAGACTGTCTTCCCAAGCTTTTCTAATTCAGCCAAATCGAATTATAGGCTCATCGCAGTCGATCTTTTGGGTTATGGAAGAAGTCCGAAGCCAAACGACTCGTTGTATACATTACGAGAACATTTAGAGATGATTGAGAAATCGGTGATCTCTCACTATAAGCTCAAAACGTTCCACATAGTGGCTCACTCTTTAGGCTGCGTTTTGGCTCTTGCACTCGCCGTTAAACACCCTGGAGCTATCAAGTCCCTCACTCTCTTGGCTCCTGTAAGTCAATTAACCCTTTCGTAATCATAAACTTCTACTTCAAAACAGCTGATGCTACTTAATGAGTAAAAAGGTCTTATATCATCATATCGTTTATATATCAGTGCAAATTCTGATTTTCTCAACTTAGTTTTGGCAATAACTATGTATATATTGGAATATTTTGGTTAACTAATTAAATGAAGTCATATAATATGGCAGCCATTTTACAAGGTGCCGAAGGGAGTACAGCCCGCACAATACGTAATGAGGAAAGTGGCTCCTAAGAACGTTTGGCCACCGATGCAGTTTGGTGCGTCGCTAAT
This sequence comes from Microthlaspi erraticum, assembly GCA_902728155.2. NCBI lineage: Eukaryota > Viridiplantae > Streptophyta > Magnoliopsida > Brassicales > Brassicaceae > Microthlaspi > Microthlaspi erraticum. Next base: position 19,536 of record CACVBM020001619.1, read on the forward strand.
CAGCTGGTACGAGCACATTGGTCGCACCGTTTGCCTTGTACTCTGCAAAAACCATCAATTGATTGAATCGCTCACTCGTCTCCTTACCTTGAACAGGTACATATTTCAATATCATACAACATAACATTACGCTACGATGGTTTCTCTACGTTTCCATTTTCGTATTGTAGTATTCTAGAAACCATAAAATACGTAGAGACTAAAAGAAAGAATCATGGCCTTAATCACACTTCAGTTATAACCAGACGACGATCGATCGTAGGTTTACGTCCACAAATTATATTGTTGAAAATTAAATAAGGAAAATTGACCTTAAGTTCACGGTGCATGAGATTAGGGGAACACCTACATGACTAAAAGTCTTTAAGTTTTAATGAACCAACTACTCCCCTCCTATCTACTCTTCTTCTCAAATCTTGAAATTGACGTTTTGAAATTGTTGTAAGATAATTCTAATAATAAGATGTTGATTGGTTCACTTTAGTAACTTTTACATAAAAAAAATTGTGATACCATATCAGGAAATGCGAGAATTCAATCTAATAACTTTATGTAATAGAAAAATGTCTTTATGAAGGAAAATAATAACGAAACGTAAAATGTTTTTAATTAAACACCGAAAGTGATTTATGTCGACGTGTCTCATCCATTATTTGAAACATTAAATTTCATTTTGGCATTTTTATATCATAACTATGTATCATTTTCAATGATCCATAACCATACGCTAGATATATATATATATATATATATATATAGAAAAAGTGATATACAAGAATAAGAAAAGATTGAGTTAAAAAAGTTTCAGAATTTACCTAGATTTCGTTCGGTTTGTTTTTTCGTAAGTATATAAAATTAATTTCAAACAATAATGTTGTATTCATTTTTCTATGGCAGGATGAGAACGTATTTGATAGAAGGGTTTTTATGTCACACACACAACGGGTCGTGGCACACATTACACAACATCATCTTCGGCTCAGGAGGCAAGCTCGAGTCGTATCTTGACTATGTCCGAGACCACGTAGACTGTGACGTCAACATATTCCACGGTGGCAAGGACGAGGTCATTCCTGTGGAGTGTAGCTACAATGTCAAGACCAAAGTGCCACATGCCACTGTCCACGTCATCCCCGACAAAGACCACATCACCATCGTCGTCGGCCGACAAAAGGACTTTGCTCGAGAGCTTGAGCTAATTTGGCAGAAATCCACTAAAACTTATTAAGTGTATATATAAATGATGATACTGAAATCCTTTTTTTATAAAGTATATAACATACAATTTAAACGAAATATAGATATATTTTTCCATTTATATATAGTGAAGATCTACTAAAACTTATTAAGTGTGTGTATATATATGATGAAAATCACGAAACCCTTAATTTTTTCTTTCTATCCTTGCTTGGTGGAAGAAAAAAAGTCAAGACTCTCTTCTAAAAAAAAAAAAAAACACAGAGAAAAGAAAATTAGAGTAGGCGTGGCATATCGTAGAGACTAGCTAGAGACACTTAAGATGTTATATCCGTTAAACAAAATTCAAGATAAGTCCAAGTGGTTGTGGTCGATCGAATTGTCTATCTGTTGGTTGACGAAATAACAAATTTGGGGAGCATGTTAAAGAACGACTTGTAATATAAAAACAAGGGGTTAGAATGATGTGCCTTCGATTAATTCGATCCTAATAATCAGTTTAAGGTTTTGCTTTTCATTGGATGTGCTTTTGATCATTGTGATATGCATCTCTGTTATGTTGTACTTGTAGCCTAATTTGTATTTATTTATTCAGGATAATAAATATATTTTAGGTCTATGATTATTATTATTTCTATAGAAAAAGGGCTAGTTTCAAGGTCTATGATAGTTTTTTCTACAGTTTATTTATTCTTCTTAATTATTGTATGTAGTTGGTTTTCTGGGTTGTAGATTATGAGAGAACGCAAATAGAGAGGCAAAAAATACAATGGTAAAGATGGACTCCTTCCTGTACTCAGGTTGTGAGTTCAAACTCTGCTAGAGGGAACTTCCTCACGATTTCTGTAGACACCTACACGGATATGGGTCCGTACTTACGGCCCATTTGAATATCCGAATAAAGGGTCTATCCGTAGGCTGCATCTCCCCCAAGTGATTAGTCTGGGCTCGACCATAGGTCTAGGATTTACCCATGAGTTATAAAAAAAAAATACAATTATTTTTTAGAAAAAAGGGATTTCAAGGTTTGATTCTTTAGAGAGGGAAGAGAAAGGAATTAAATGAAATGGACCGACCATTTTGTATGATGGCGGAAAATAAAAGACGTGGGCTTAGTTTACTCCCCAACTTGTCTATTTCGATAGTCGACTATGCGCCTATTGAACGCATTCACGATAAAAGTACCTTTTCCATTTCAAATTAATTAATGTGTTTGTCGCATATGTGTTAAGTAAAAACATTTCCCAAGAGAGAATGAATATGATAGTTTCCTAGCCTTAATCTGAATATCTTCTTTTTTCTCTTACAAATACAGTATTGTGCTCGTCATAGTTTTAATGAATTTGTTGTTGGAGAGACATATCTATTTAAAATCGAATATGATTTTGTTAAAGGGTCTTCAAAAATCGAATATGATTCCACACACTTATTCACATGCATGTTCAGTGAATGACACTCGTCCCATCGTAAGGAATATTATGAACATAAAAAAGAAGTGATAGGCCAAAAGAGAGAGATAGAGATGCCATACGAATGTCTGAATGGTATGAATGAAAACATAACAATTGTTATGATCGGTGTTACAAATCATACTCATAGTACGATGTGATCTATCGTTCAAAAAAATAAATAAATAGATAGGATGTGAAAGACTCGTATATATAGCTTGAGCTTGGTTCCATTTTATTTTCCCATTGAGGCGAAACATATTGAATAATGAACTCTTAACATGAAAATATTAGTAAGAAAAACAAAACTTTTCAGCATGATCAACTATTTATAAAAGTTAGAGTGACAAAATTGTTTAAGAAACAATCATACGTATATGGTTATGCTTTTTTCGTAAATTTAACTAAAACAAGATGTTCTTGATATGGTGCCATGGTGGTGCCGCATTTGATGCTGTGGTGACCAAACTATGTGAGCATAACCACACGTAACATTTTAACCAAAATTTGATGCAGTGTAAAGTCCCATGCATACCATTAATTAGATGAATGTGTATATAATACTGGTGTGCCTATTTATTACAACCGTTTTTTGTTCTTTCTTTCCGGTGACCACACCAAACATTCGAAATTTTAAAGAGTGAGTGAAATAGGATTGATTCTCTAGCTTTTCACCTTTGTGAATGATAAGCCTCCATAGATTTAAAGTAAAGATGCAACAAGCAGAAAATTCATTCTCGCCATTCACTCATTTGTATTAAAAGTCATTTTTTGTAAGCATCACCTCTAAAGAAAGCCTCTTATCCGCCCCACTCGTCCGTATTCTTCCTTTTTTATATTCTTTCCACATTCATAAATGTTTGTGAAACAAAAATAAACGAAATTTTTACAATTAAAAATTGCTTTTTTTTACAAATCCAGAGCTAGTATGCGAATCATAAGCCCTAATATGGATCTTAAATTTGTTTAAACTAGTTGATTTTTCTTACTTATACAACTCAAAACTCGAGTTGGTAACTAATATTCAGCAACGAGAAGCAATATCTATACAGATTATTTCTTACCATTCACGTACTTATAGAATCAGAGATGAATTTACTTAAAGTTCTAAAAGAAAGAAAGAGATGAATCTACTCTTGCTTCTTTCGATTTCTAGATACTGTACTCGGATATAACTAGCAACCTCAACTTTTTATTAACCTACCTTAGTACTAATTCAGCAAAAACAACCATAAAGAAATTTTAAGTCGACTGAAAATCAGTGAGTGATATGTAGAAAATAATAAATCGGAACAAATTAGATTCCTAAGAGAATATATATAGATGAAACTAACCTGAAAGTTACTCAAGGGTGGATCCAAGCGATGTAATTGAGGGGAATGAAGCCTGGTCCGACGCCATTAACGTACCATTAAATCGATCATTAATCATGTATATATAATATGTGTAATATAAATTAAGAATAAGAATATATAATCAACTGTAGATCTAAGTTAAGGGCCTCGTGCCAGACAACAATCCCCTCAAAAGAAAAAGCTTCGGTGGTGAACATGGACTCCATAAGAAAACCCTAGCTTTAAGCAGAGAGAGATGATCAGCTCATAATTTATAAACAAGATAAAAGTGAAAGAGAGGGAGACAAAGAAAGCAATGATGAAAAAGAAGAGAGAGATATTATTAGGAAAAAAGATTGTGGAAATGTAGGGGGTAAAAAATAAGAAAAGGCGAAATAAAAGGCAATTCGAAAAAGATAGAAAGTCGAAAAGAACAAACATATTAAAGTCATAACTTATCATTTTTGATGACTTTTTGTTTAATTAATTCACCTATATGTTTCAATCTAATAATGCTTTCACATGTATACGATACTTCGTATTAAAAAAGAAAGTCAAATGTTTTATCGGTGGATCGTCAACATTCTAGCTCTTGGATGCACGTAAAATCTAGAAAAAAAAAAGAGAAGATTATTTGATTTTGAAAACCTACTAACAAAACGTTAATGTAACACGGAAGGGTATTATGATCTGTATGATTGAAGTCAAAAGTAGCTAGGTAATAGCCTAATAGTATTGGCATTGGCAAAGTCAAAAGATAAGTTGAGATACAACCTAATGAGGGAAAAAAAAAAGGAAAGAAAGAGGAGAGGTGAATTATTAGGACATGATTAAGTTAGACTTGATGAAGATGGAATTAGAGAGAGAGAGAGAGAGAGAAAAGTGTCTCCATCATTCTCATTTACTTCATGTGACCCATTCACATGCCTCTCATTTCTCTCTTTGATCTCTTACAAAGGAGAAGTTACCCACACAAATATACAGTTAAAGTTTGTGGTTTACATATAAGCTGAACGTAATTGTTACCAAATAAGATGGAACAAACTGATGGAGCAAACCTGTGATACAATTTTTTTTTTTCAAAGACGGTATTTTATCTGTTTTACAAAAAGGTGTTAATTCCAACAAAAGTGGGGTTACATGTTGTATTCGAAAAAGGTAGGATTTACAGGAGGATATTGACCTCTCATAGCTCACTCTTGAGTCTTCAACTTTGCATCCCCATTTGGTAACACATTTGTGATTGGGCCATTCCGTTTTGCGTCATGGAATGAAGATGTAGAGACTATCTCACAGATGGAATTAAAGAAAGAAGAAAAGAAGGAAGTGATGTTAACAGCTTTACAGCGGCAGAAGTAGCATGGGTTTCTCTAGTCTATATACATATCAGAAAAGTCTGTTCAAGCTCATCCAGGATATGTTTTCTCAAACCCTGTGAACTAAAAACATGGGTAAAAGAGATGAATGTTACCCAATTGGGCCTTTGGGCTTTTCTATAGCTGTTCAGTTGACCCATCCCATGTTAACAGGTTTCGGTTTTTCGGTTAGTCAATTAATTGGTTTATAAATAAAATTTGGTTCAAACACTTTGATTCGTTTCGGTTTAGTTTTTTCTCCATCCAAGAGGATGCTATTAGCCTATTACCTTGACAATCACACCACTAAGCCAACAAGGAACTGCAACAATTTCAGACGCCTACCTGATACATACTCTAAGTACATGTCGTAACAACTCGTAACTCCTCAGCTTGAGAGAAGACCAAAAAGAACAACTAAAATCTGAGACCTGAAGAAAGTTTTTGCTCTCAAAGAGAATACTAAAGTAGGACTAAAGAGCCAAAATGTTCATTCCTATATTTTTTTGTTCTTTTAATCATTTTGGCATCATCAAAGTCCAAAAACATTTCCAGCCACATAGTACAATATCTATCCGCTGCAAGGCTGCAACAACATTTCTAATCACAACATGTCACGTCACATTGCTTGCTACGCTCACGAACACCAAGTGGCACAAGATAACTATCAACCCTTGGCTGTGAATGATGGATCAGGAATCCTCCTAGGTGAAAAAAGAAGAAGTATTTGGTTTTATTTTTATAGAAAAAGACAAAAAAGAGTAATCGAGCTCTTGTGTTGACAAGCCAATCAAAAACACTTGATTATACGCAGTGAATGTTGCAAAAAGATGTAATCTTGAAGGATCCAAAATACTATCTTGTCTTTGTCTTGTCTCTGCAAAATTCCTGTCATTACTCTCTTAAACCCTTTCGACTTTCGAATCTCTCACCTTTTTCCCTTTTCCTTGCTCTCTTCTTCTTCTTCTCTCTTCAATGATTCTCCTCTCCCAATTTCCCATGACTGCAAAGCGTCTCGACAGAGATTTCCCATCTTCCGGCGATCTCTCCGCCGCTAAACGCTGTAAAGATGTCGACTTTGCCGCCGAAGAGACGGTGACACTAGAAGACGACTGTGGCGCGATCAATCTCCTTAGCCTTCTGCTACAATGCGCCGAATACGTCGCGACGGATCATCTCCGGGATGCTTCGACCCTCTTGTCGGAAATCTCCGAGATATGTTCTCCGTTCGGCTCCTCTCCGGAGCGAGTCGTCGCCTACTTCGCGCAGGCCCTACAGACTCGCGTCATCAGCTCCTACCTCGCCGGCGCGTCTACACCACTCTCCGAGAGACCACTCACCGTTTACCAGTCCCAGAAGATCTTCTCCGCCTTGCAGACGTTCAATTCCGTGAGCCCTCTGATCAAATTCTCCCACTTTACGGCGAATCAAGCAATCTTCCAGGCGCTTGACGGCGAGGACTCCGTCCACATCATCGATCTCGACGTGATGCAAGGCCTCCAATGGCCGGGACTCTTCCACATCCTCGCTTCCCGTCCTCGAAAGCTCCGATCCATTAGAATCACCGGATTCGGCTCCTCCTCGGATCTCCTCGCCTCCACTGGCCGGAGACTCGCCGATTTCGCAGCGTCCTTAGCCCTCCCTTTCGAATTTCATCCAATTCAAGGCATAATCGGAAACCTGATCGATCCGAGTCAACTCGGTACGAGACCCGGCGAGGCTGTGGTGGTCCACTGGATGCAGCACCGGCTATACGACGTCACCGGGAGCGACTCCGATACGCTGGAGATTCTACGGAGGCTGAAGCCGAATCTGATAACGGTGGTGGAGCAGGAATTGAGCTACGACGATGGAGGAAGCAGCTTTCTAGGGAGATTCGTGGAGGCCTTGCATTATTACAGCGCCTTGTTCGACGCGCTCGGAGCCGGACTAGGGGAGGAGAGTGGAGAGAGATTCACGGTGGAGCAGATTGTGCTTGCGACGGAGATAAGGAGCATAGTGACGGGCGGAGGAAAGAAGAGGAGGAGGAGGTGGAAAGAGGAGTTGAGTAGGGTCGGGTTTAGACCCGTTTCACTTCGGGGCAACCCGGCGATGCAAGCGGGTTTGTTGCTGGGTATGTTGCCGTGGAACGGATATACGTTGGTTCAAGATGATGGAACCCTCCGGCTTGGCTGGAAGGATCTCTCCCTTTTGACTGCTTCCGCCTGGCAATCTCAGTCGTCTGATTGACTCCTTTTATATTCCAACACTTTATTATATGAGTTTCATTTGTCCATGCCTTCTTGTCCACAACTTCTAAGACCATTTGTCCTGAATACCAAAAAAAAAAAAAAAAATTGAATTCTATCATTCAGATCCACTTGAAAACGTTTGTATTTAATCTAGTTCTACGAACAAACTAGTTATATCAATCTAGTTCTATGAACTAACAAAATCTAAAGTCATTCCACCAACACTTTTATCTTTAAGTTTTCTCTTAATATATAGCTTGCAGTATCGTAAGAAGTTATTGCTTGTGTTGGCCATAGAGTATAGCATCGACCGGGTACATGTTCGAGAACTCATCGATCATTACGTGAAACTCAACAATTGTTCAAGAAGCAAAACAGAGTCGCCTATGCTGGATCTCGATGGCCCTTTGTATCGCATCCGCTGGACTCTTGGGCACGCCCTCAGGCCAACATATGCAGTTCTTTTCGAGAGACTAAAAAGACGCAATGAAGGGCCAAAATTTTTGTGCACTCTCCAGTGTGACATACTATTTAATGCTGAGGTAAGTAATTGGGATTTTTTTTTGTCTACGTGATCACTGCCTGATATTCACTCATTCTTGGTTATGTCATGTAATATGATAAAACTTTTAAAAAAATTCAGAAATGATAAATTGTCATCCTTGCAAGCTTTGGAACCACATCTAAAAGAACTATTTTTTAGTGCTAGTTGAAATTGTCCAATAGTTTTGCTTTAGAAATTCTAGATATTCTTTCGGATTTTTTTTAGAAAAAATATCTCAAACCGGAGAAGCACTTTCTCTCTGCATTTTGGAATGCTGCCCCATCTAATACTTGAAGCCGATCGCCACATAATGAAGATATTGCCACTTGAATTATCGATGATCTCAATAATCCTGTTTTTTGCTTCCAATCTCAAATTTCATACCAAATACACTCTTATGTCAGTTTATCACAACGGTGTGGAATAGAGTTTTATTGTTGTCATTGCTTACCCATATAAGATATGAATATTTAGATATGATAATGGTTAGAAACCCCACATTTTCAGCAGCTTCTTAGTCAAAGATGAAAAATTCGAAATGTATGGAGCTTTATTAGTTGAGTATTTTATGGTTCAAGAGAATTTACAATTACACATTTGGCTGATTTTTCCTTGGTTTCTTTGTCTTTACATGTACATATGTAGTGCATAATTCAAACTGTTGAACCAATCATTTTGTGCCAAGACACGAAACCCCTCTTTGTTGAATCCCCATGGACGTTGATAGCAACAACAAATGCAGAAATGTACA
>CACVBM020001620.1:0-16037 GCA_902728155.2 Microthlaspi erraticum
TATTCAGCTGCTTGTGAACCCTCAGGCACGGCTTTTTTCAATGTTTGTTCAATTACTCTTTTACCCGCAAATGCAATATAGGCATAGGGTTCGGCAATAATGATATCCCCCAACATACCAAAACTAGCTGTCACCCCACCGGTAGTAGGCGATGTAAGAATTGATATATAGAATAACTTTTTACTTGATTGATAATCACATAAAACCGAAGAAATTTTAGCCATTTGCATCAAACTTAAACTTCCTTCTTGCATTCGTGCTCCTCCGGAAGAACACACTAAAATAAGAGGTAAACATTGATTGGTAGCATACTCGATCAAACGAGTTATTTTTTCGCCTACTACTGATCCCATACTACCCCCCATAAATTGAAAATCCATAACCCCAAGGGCTACCGGAATACCATTTAGTTGACCTGTACCTGTTTGAACAGCGTCAGTCAATCCTGTCGTTTTTTGAGCGGAGTCAATACGATTTTTATAAGGTTCCTCCCTCGAATGAAATTTAATGGGATCCGCAGAGACCATGTCTTCATCCATAGGATTCCAAGTACCCGGATCAATCGAAAGCTCGATTCTCTCTGAACTAGTCATTTTCAAATAATGTCCACATTCTTCACAAACATTCATTTCGACTTTCTTATACATTAATCCATAACAATTGTCGCATTGAATCCACAATTGATTGTAGTTTTTAGTTATATCGAAATCCTTAGAACTCATTAAATTACTACGATTCCTATTAGTTCTTATCTTGTCATTTTTGCTTTCGCGAATCTTTCCACTTTCACTACAAATGAAATTATAAATGTAACTTTCATTGGAATTATTACTCTCACTTAAAAAGTGACTATCAATACAGATGTGAGAACGAAAATAAGAGTCAATGCAACTATTCATGTGATTATTACAATTATATTTAGTATCCTTAATGTAAGGATCATAGTGCAGATCCTTGTCACTTTTAGATCTATTATTCAGATAACTAGAACTACAATAACTATAAAAAAAAAATTCTAGGTCACTCAAATCCGTGTTAATCTCAAATTTTTTTTTTTTTTTATCAAAATATATAGAATAACAATTCTTATTACTATCCCTAACAAAAAAGGTGTCATCCGATATGAAATTCCGAATGTCTTTGGCGCTAACTAAAAGATCAACCTTATTGTTAGAACGCTCACCCCAACCATAAAAGTGTTTATCCATCTCATATATAAACCGGTCTTTATATATAGTAGTCTTTTGAATAGGAGCAAAACTATCCATTGCTTTACTTAGCTCGCCTCCGTATTCCAATTCTCCCTTAGAAAACATCAAATTGAACCACGATTTTTCCATAGAGCTTTTGGCCTCTATTTACATGAAAATACAATAACAATAGATGAATAGTCATTCAATGAAAAAATTGAAAAATGCAAAAATTTTTTGAATAGTTCATTTGCTAGTCAGAGTACGCAATCGATGCAATTGCTAAGATTATTAAGTAAAAGTAAAGTAATTGAAATTAATAAATTTCAATTCTAAACGAAAAGTAAGGATTTTCTTATATTGTGTAAAATTCTCCTAAAAAAAAAAAAGAAATATTTGTTCTTCGCTTATGAATAGAACGATATGAAGAACTTTTTTAGTAAAATCTCGTATACTAATATAAAAAAAAAAGGTTTTTATTCCAATACGGAATGAAAAGAAACGGACAACATGCAGAATGGGTCGAAGAAGTGGGGATACTTGGTTCAAGCCCTGACACGAAACGTAAAATAAAGAATACAACAATCCTAAGAATCCATATTTCGTATAGGATTTCTTATGGACACAACACTACAATACAAAATTGTAGTTGTGTTTAATCTTCTTTTTTTTTTAGATTTTCTATATCTAAATAAGATAAGTATGTATCTATCAAAAATAGTATATACAATAGATAAACTCGGCTCAATCCTTTTTTTTTACTAAAAGGATTGAGCCGAGTTTAATTGCAATTAAACTAATAAAACGAACGTGAATTACTAATCTAATTTATCTATGCTTGGCCATCTAATTTATCGATGGTTGGGAAGTTAAATCTGATCTCCTTCCATACTTCACAAGCAGCAGCTAGTTCAGGACTCCATTTGCAAGCCTCACGGATAATTTCATTACCCTCGACAGCAAGATCACGTCCCTCATTACGAGCTTGTACACATGCTTCCAGAGCGACTCGGTTAGCTACGGCACCCGGTGCATTTCCCCAAGGGTGGCCTAAAGTTCCGCCCCCGAATTGTAGTACGGAATCGTCTCCAAAGATCTCGGTCAAAGCAGGCATATGCCAAACGTGAATACCCCCCGAAGCCACAGGCAGAACACCCGGTAGTGAGACCCAATCTTGAGTGAAAAAGATACCGCGGCTTCTATCTTTTTCAACATAATCATCGCGCAGTAAATCAACAAAGCCCAAAGTTGACTCTCTGTCTCCTTCAAGTTTACCTACTACTGTACCTGCGTGAATATGATCTCCACCAGATAAACGTAAAGCTTTAGCTAGTACACGGAAGTGCATACCATGATTCTTCTGTCTATCAATAACAGCGTGCATTGCACGGTGGATGTGAAGAAGTAGGCCATTATCTCGGCAATAATGAGACAAACTAGTATTTGCAGTAAATCCCCCTGTTAAGTAGTCATGCATTACAATAGGAACTCCCAATTCTCTGGCAAATACAGCTCTTTTGATCATTTCTTCGCATGTACCCGCAGTAGCATTCAAATAATGCCCTTTGATTTCACCTGTTTCAGCCTGTGATTTATAAATCGCTTCGGCACAAAATAAGAAACGGTCTCTCCAACGCATAAATGGTTGGGAGTTCACATTCTCATCATCTTTGGTAAAATCAAGTCCACCACGTAGACATTCATAAACTGCTCTACCATAGTTCTTCGCGGATAACCCCAGTTTAGGTTTAATAGTACATCCTAATAGGGGACGTCCATACTTGTTCAATTTATCTCTTTCAACTTGGATACCATGAGGGGGTCCCTGGAAAGTTTTAGTATAAGCAGGAGGGATTCGCAGATCCTCTAGACGTAGAGCAGCTAGGGCTTTGAACCCAAATACATTACCCACAATCGAGGTAAACATGTTAGTAACCGAACCTTCTTCAAAAAGGTCTAAGGGGTAAGCTACATACGCAATAAATTGAGTTTCTTCTCCTGGAACGGGCTCGATGTGGTAGCATCGTCCTTTGTAACGATCAAGGCTGGTAAGCCCATCGGTCCACACAGTTGTCCATGTACCAGTCGAAGATTCAGCCGCTACCGCAGCCCCTGCTTCTTCGGGTGGAACTCCGGGTTGCGGAGTGACTCGGAATGCTGCCAAGATATCAGTATCCTTGGTTTCATATTCAGGAGTATAATAAGTCAATTTATACTCTTTAACACCAGCTTTGAATCCAACACTTGCTTTAGTCTCTGTTTGTGGTGACATAAGTCCCTCCCTACAAGTCATGAATTTAGAATTCTTGCAATAAAACAAAACAACAAGGTCTACTCGACATAAATTAGGAATAGATTTAATTAACCTTTTGCACAGGAATCGTTCACACAATTATCAACTAATCAGAATGATTCTTTATTAGACCATGATATTTGATTCGCCAAATACATCATTATTGTATATTCTTTCATATGTATAGCGCAACCTAATACTTGTTTTTCAAGTTTTGAATCTTTGACTTTTTATAAATCGAAATATTTAATATTAAAATAATAATAAAATCACTCTTGACAGTAATAAATGTTATATATGTAAATCCTAGATATGACAATATGCGGAATTAATCCACGAAAATGAAAAAAAAAAAGCTAATGAGATCGAAATAATGAATAAGAAATCTAGTTTCGAATTCGCTAGATAAAAAAGAGTCTTGCCTATTATGATAAAGAAATCAAAGACTTTCCGCAAATTTTTTTTTAAGTAGGTTTCGGTTAGTTGAGCTTGAAAATGACCATTCCTTCATTGAATAAGTAAAAGAATAAGTAAAAACTGGAATTGCACATTCGCTTGGGTGGTACCAACGAAACCGAGTGCTTACTCCCATCTATTATTGAATTAACCGATCAATTTGCTATCGACGATTTTTTATGTATTCGAAAAATTGCGCAACAAAATTTAACATATTTTTTTTATTATGAGAATAAATCCTACTACTTCGGATCCAGAGGTTTTGATACGTGAAAAAAAAAACCTGGGACGGATTGCCCAAATCATTGGTCCGGTACTGGATGTAGCCTTTCCCCCGGGCAAGATGCCTAATATTTACAATGCTCTGGTGGTTAAGGGTCGAGATACTCTTGGTCAAGAAATTAATGTGACTTGTGAAGTACAGCAATTATTAGGAAATAATCGAGTTAGAGCTGTAGCTATGAGCGCGACAGAGGGTTTAAAGAGAGGAATGGACGTGGTTGATATGGGAAATCCTCTAAGTGTTCCAGTCGGCGGAGCGACTCTAGGACGTATTTTCAACGTACTTGGGGAACCTGTTGATAATTTAGGCCCTGTTGATACCCGCACAACATCTCCTATCCATAAATCCGCGCCTGCTTTTATACAATTAGATACAAAATTATCTATTTTTGAAACAGGAATTAAAGTAGTAGATCTTTTGGCCCCTTATCGTCGTGGGGGAAAAATAGGACTATTCGGTGGGGCTGGCGTGGGTAAAACAGTACTAATTATGGAATTGATCAACAATATTGCCAAAGCTCATGGTGGTGTATCCGTATTTGGTGGAGTAGGCGAACGGACTCGTGAAGGAAATGATCTTTACATGGAAATGAAAGAATCTGGAGTAATTAATGAACAAAATCTTGCGGAATCAAAAGTAGCTCTAGTCTACGGTCAGATGAATGAACCGCCGGGAGCTCGTATGAGAGTTGGTCTGACTGCCTTAACTATGGCAGAATATTTCCGAGATGTTAATGAGCAAGACGTACTTCTATTTATCGACAATATCTTCCGTTTCGTACAAGCAGGATCCGAGGTATCCGCCTTATTGGGTAGAATGCCTTCGGCTGTGGGTTATCAACCCACCCTTAGTACCGAAATGGGTTCTTTACAAGAAAGAATTACTTCTACGAAAAAAGGGTCCATAACCTCTATTCAAGCAGTTTATGTACCTGCGGACGATTTGACTGACCCCGCTCCTGCCACCACATTTGCACATTTAGACGCGACTACCGTACTATCAAGAGGATTAGCTGCCAAAGGTATCTATCCAGCAGTAGATCCTTTAGATTCAACGTCAACTATGCTACAACCTCGAATCGTTGGCGAGGAACATTATGAAACTGCGCAACAAGTCAAGCAAACTTTACAACGTTACAAGGAGCTTCAGGACATTATAGCTATCCTGGGGTTGGACGAATTATCCGAAGAGGATCGCTTAACCGTAGCAAGAGCACGAAAAATTGAGCGTTTCTTATCACAACCCTTTTTCGTAGCAGAAGTATTTACAGGTTCTCCGGGAAAATATGTTGGTCTAGCGGAAACAATTAGAGGGTTTAAACTGATCCTTTCCGGAGAATTTGATTCTCTTCCCGAACAGGCCTTTTACTTAGTGGGTAACATCGATGAAGCTACTGCGAAGGCTACGAACTTAGAAATGGAGAGTAAATTGAAGAAATGACCTTAAATCTTTGTGTACTGACTCCGAATCGAATTGTTTGGGATTCAGAAGTAAAAGAAATTATTTTATCTACTAATAGTGGGCAAATTGGCGTATTACCAAATCATGCGCCGATTGCCACAGCTGTTGATATAGGTATTTTGAAAATACGCCTTAATAACCAATGGTTAACGATGGCTCTGATGGGCGGTTTTGCTAGAATAGGCAATAATGAAATCACTATTTTAGTAAATGATGCAGAGAAGAATAGTGACATTGATCCACAAGAAGCTCAGCAAACTCTTGAAATAGCAGAAGCTAACTTGAGAAAAGCTGAAGGCAAGAGACAAACAATTGAGGCAAATCTAGCTCTCAGACGAGCTCGTACACGAGTCGAGGCTCTTAATACGATTTGATTTTGTAACTAGCTGACGTGTAAAAAAAAAGAATGTATAAAAAAAAATAGGATCGAAAGGCGAGAAAAACAAAAAAAGAAAAAAGCTGGTTACAAAAACTTATTAGACACCATGAATCATGGTGTCTAATAAGTTATACCTACTATTGGATTTGAACCAATGACTCCTGCCGTATGAAAGCAATACTCTAACCACTGAGTTAAGTAGGTTATTTATCATCGTAAAGAGAAAGCAAGGGGGTACCTATCACATCGATAGGATTATAAATCTAATATTATTTCTAAGCAATACCAATAAACAACGAGATTCAAGAGATATAATGTTCGATCATATAATATTAATCTTGACAAGAAATTATCTACATGATAAGATAAAATGTGTATCACAAATACAAGGGCTATAGCTCAGTTAGGTAGAGCACCTCGTTTACACGTGCGCCAAAGTTTTTCAGAGGAGTTCATCACGCAATCAAACCAATTGATTGATCTTATTAATAAATCGATGTCTTACTCCACGACTTTTTTTTAGGAAAAAAAGAGGAGAACAACAGCCTGACATTAGGTCCTATTAAAGTACCCCGTTAGGTAGGGGATGAATAGAACCCATCATTGATTTGAGATATTGATAGGGTGAATACTAGTCTACTTAATGCTAGGCAGAATGAGTATAAGGAACTCAAAAATGATCTTTTCGTCCTATGAACCTTAAGGTGTATCAAGTTTCATGTTTGATTTTTTAATCAGGATGTTAGAGACTATATTTAACTTAAGTTGATCTAGACCAAAAGCAAACCTACGTCAAGAGAACCCAACCCTCTTTTGAAACACTTTGGTAGTTCTTCTGTATTGTATTAGAATTAAAAAAAACCAATCAGAGTACTTGGAACCATTTCTTATCTTTTTTTTTAAGAAAAAATTTGGTAGACTAACTGATCCTTCTATCAGTTAATGAAAGAGCCCAATGCAAACAAAAATGCATGTTGGGTCTTTGAAAGAGTTCGAATCATTTTGATAATAATAAGTTCGAACTCTTTTACCGAGCAGGTCTACGGTTCGAGTCCGTATAGCCCTAACTAAGACTAAGAAATTGAGTCGAATAAATGACATTCAAATCAAAATAATTGGATAATTTTTTTTACTTAATTATTGTATTCTTTATTTCTAACTGGTTACGTTCAATTACTTGGTTCATAAAAAAAATTCCCATACCCCAAACCATAAGTCCTGGGGATCGTTCAGAATAAAACGGAAAACGGCATTTTATTTCAATAGATCCAACCACTATCTATCGATATATCTAGATAGATACTTGATAGGTTAGAATAAACTTTTTTTTCTTCATTAATTTTCATAGTCGTAAGTGGATTTTTTGTTTATACTTCATAATTTAAAAAACAAAGAAATTTTTCTACATTTTTTTGATTTCTAACTAAAACATAACCAAAATTTCATAAACAGAAATCCAAAAAATTACTAGTTATTAATAATATTACTATTATATTATATATTATTAATATTAGAAACTATTAGTAATAGAAACGTGGAAATATTAAGTAATTAAGTGTACTTAAAATAAGATTACAATTAATAAATCTTAAAATGAGACGTCTACCACAGCAACCAAACGAAAAAAAATCATTCGATTAACCTGAATTTTTGTTTTGACTCAAGAGTTCTATATCCCTTGCCCAATCCACTCCGACTGGAATTGACTAGGCGGGTATTTTTTTTTCCACATTCATAGGAGTTCGTCTATGTTTCTGCTTTACGAATATGATATTTTCTGGGCATTTTTAATAATATCAAGTGCTATTCCTGTTTTGGCATTTCTAATTTCCGGAGTTTTATCTCCAATTAGGAAGGGGCCGGAGAAACTTTCTAGTTATGAATCCGGTATAGAACCGATCGGGGATGCTTGGTTACAATTTAGAATCCGTTATTATATGTTTGCTCTAGTTTTTGTTGTTTTTGATGTTGAAACCGTTTTTCTGTATCCGTGGGCAATGAGTTTCGATGTACTGGGGGTATCTGCTTTTATAGAAGCTTTCATTTTCTTGCTTATCCTAATTCTTGGTTTAGTTTATGCATGGCGAAAGGGAGCATTGGAATGGTCTTAGTTCGTTTCCTGAATACTTGTAAAAAAAAAAAAAAAGTAAAAAAAAAACCATTGAAACAATTATGAATTCCATTAAGTTTCCCGTACTTGATCGAACAACAAAAAATTCAGTTATTTCAACTACGTTAAATGATCTTTCAAATTGGTCAAGACTTTCCAGCCTATGGCCGCTTCTTTATGGTACCAGTTGTTGTTTCATTGAATTTGCCTCATTAATAGGCTCCCGATTTGACTTTGATCGTTATGGGCTAGTACCAAGATCGAGTCCTAGACAGGCGGACCTTATTTTAACAGCAGGTACAGTAACAATGAAAATGGCTCCTTCCTTAGTGAGATTATATGAACAAATGCCTGAACCAAAGTATGTTATTGCTATGGGAGCCTGTACAATTACAGGGGGGATGTTCAGTACCGATTCTTATAGTACTGTTCGAGGAGTTGATAAGCTAATTCCTGTAGATGTCTATTTGCCGGGCTGTCCACCTAAACCAGAGGCTGTTATAGACGCTATAACAAAGCTTCGTAAGAAAATAGCTAGAGAAATTTATAAGGATCGAATTAGACCTCAACAGGGTAATCGGTGTTTTACTACCAATCACAAGTTTTTTGTTGTACGCAGTACGCATGCTGGAAATTATGATCAAGAATTGCTCTATCCACCATCATCTACTTCAGAGATCTCTACTGAAACATTTTTTAAATACAAAAGTCCAGTATCTCCCCACGAATTTGTGAATTAGGGAGGATTTTAGAGAATAAGAAAAAAATCTTCATAAATTAGAACTAATGTGAAATACTTATTTTATATAAAAAGGGTGTGGGGGAAATAAAAAAAATGCAGGGCACTTTGTCCGTTTGGCTAGCCAAACGAGGGCTAGTTCATAGATCGTTGGGCTTCGATTACCAAGGAATAGAGACTTTACAAATAAAGCCCGAAGATTGGCATTCTATTGCTGTAATTTTATATGTATATGGTTACAATTATTTACGTTCGCAATGTGCCTACGATGTGGCACCAGGTGGCCTCTTAGCCAGTGTGTATCATCTTACGAGAATAGAATATGGTGTCAATCAAGCGGAAGAAGTCTGTATAAAAGTATTTACTCACAGGAGTAATCCTAGAATTCCATCTGTTTTCTGGGTTTGGAAAAGTACGGATTTTCAAGAACGGGAATCTTATGATATGTTAGGAATCACATATGATAGCCATCCACGACTGAAACGGATCTTAATGCCCGAAAGTTGGATAGGGTGGCCTTTACGTAAGGATTATATTGCCCCCAATTTTTATGAAATACAAGATGCTTATTGAATGATAAAAAACGAGTCTTAGCTTCTATAACTGCGGACCTTCACGGAATATTTTGAATTCGATTCTTTTTAGATCAAACAAACAGAAAAATTGAGATCTCATTCATATTATTATAGATAGCTTGATCTCCAAGTTCAAAGATACTTTTTTTTTCGTAAAAGCCGAGCCAATAGGATGAACTAAAAAAAAAAAGAGTTCTGCATTATGAACTTTGTATCGCGCACATAACTTAGTCACATAACTGGGAATGAATAAATAAGATCGGAAATCTATAAATGAGGGGGGGGTACAATTTCTATTGTATCTAATGAATCTTGGGGTATTTCTGCCCTTCAACTATAGATCCTTTTTTTACTTGTTTGATTCTTTCAAACAGAACTCAGTTAACCTTTCCTTTCGAATATGTAGTATGTATAAAGTATTATACATTTTTTTTGAACGGATGGATCCACAACATGAACAAAAAAAGCGAGGGGGATAAAGGATGATTGCACCCTTTTTACTAAGGATACGTTTAATTTGCAGGATAGAAACTTATCAAAATTAATCAATCCAATCAATCCTATGCCAAGAACCAGATTTGAACTGGTGACACGAGGATTTTCAGTCCTCTGCTCTACCAACTGAGCTATCCCGGCGATTACCGAAGTATCATCCTCATTTTACTAGATGGCTTAGGTCTATGTCAATTAAAAGAAACGCAAAAAAAGTAGTAAATGAAAAAAGTGTTGGACCGGGAATTTCTTGGATCCGCGAAAAGAAGACTTTCTAAGTTTTAAAATGAAAAATGATATAGATTCTAAATAATTCAAATCGATATTTCTTGTTCATTTGTACGTGGATGATATATCCCACAAGACTTGTATATAATATAATAAGAAAAGAAATTTTAGTTTGTAAAAGCGTAGGATGAATGAAAAAAGATAATGAATTTTTGAATAACTAAAAAAAAGCTAAGGTGTCAGCGGGGGAGTGGGGATAGAGGGACTTGAACCCTCACGATTTTAAAAGTCAACGGATTTTCATCTTACTATAAATTTCATTGTTGTCAGTATTGACATGTAGAATGGGACTCTATCTTTATTCTCGTCCGATTAATAAGTTCCGCCAAGGATCTACCAGATTATGAAGTGAATCATTTGATCAACACAAGGTAGTGAACTCCATTTGAACTCCATTTGTTAGAACAGCTTCCATTGAGTCTCTGCACCTATCCCTTTTTCTCGCTTTTTAAACTCCGGTTTGTTCGCGTAAACCAGGATTTGGCTCAGGATTGCCCATTGTTAATTCCAGGGTTTCTCTGAATTTGAAAGTTATCACTTAGTAGGTTTCCATACCAAGGCTCAATCCAATTAAGTCCGTAGCGTCTACCAATTCCGCCATATCCCCTTTTTTGCTTTGAGATTAGGATCTCATTATGATGTCTTTCCACTTTGTCTTATGTCGAAACTTTTGAATTCATTACATATAGATACTTATTTCTTTGGTATCGTCTTTCTTTTTTTTTCGCCCCCATCCATATTGATTTAGTCTGATCAATAAAGATTCTATTATTTTTGTATTTGCAATTCAATATGGTTATATATTACATAACATATATATGTTCTTCCTTTTCTCATCTTTGTCTTAAATTTGAAGAAATAGTCGAACGGTCGATTCTTTTTTTTTTTACTTCCACGAAAATAAATTTATGATTATTATTAAAACTTAGAATTCTACAATGTGCAATGGAAAAAGATTATAAACTAACTTCGTAGATTTGAAGTTCGAATAATTCTAAAAAATTCTATTCGAATAGTCATTTCGAATATTAATTCTAATAATTGTCTAATATTAGAAATAAAATCAAAAGACAAAAAGTATAAAATAATAATAGCATTGAGGTTAGAACAAAAAAAAAACAAGAATTTCAAATGAGATATCGTTTAACTAAAAAAAAAAAAAAGATTTCTGATCTAATTAAGATTTTCTTATTTAGAAACTAATGAAATCAAAATGAGAAAGTCGATATATTGCTATATTCTATTAATTATAATTAATTAAGGTTATGTTTTATTGATTTACTGATAATTACTATTTATTTGAGCTATATTCTGTTCTAGAATATATAGAATATGATTAATTCTAAATAGATAAGGAAAAATATGAATAGAATAGTTAATTGATACGATCTAGTAGTTTAGTGAATTTGTATGCATGCGCTATTTTATTTGAGCCCGCTTAGCTCAGAGGTTAGAGCATCGCATTTGTAATGCGATGGTCATCGGTTCGATTCCGATAGCCGGCTTTTCCATATTTTTTCGTTTTTTTACATGATTTTTAATGTACTTTCAAAATCAAAGAAGATTGAAAAGACTTCTTTCACCTTTTTATAAGAGTTACCACGCCGTTTATATTATATCATATAAACTTTCATATAGGAATATATATTGGGTAAAAGGTTTCGATTTTTGCAAAATAAATCAAGAAAATAAAGGCAAATTTTTGTGATTTATTTTATTTCTATATATTGTATATACAATACAAAAAAATCTGTATATTGAGAGAATATATCTTCTGACTCTTTGTATTCCAAGAAACTGTTGGAGTGGATTTCACATCATTTATCATTATCATTTAGTTCAGTTTTAATTTTTTTTAGTTTTGTACAATTTCAATAAAAAAAGGAGTCTTTATGTCACGTTACCGAGGGCCTCGTTTTAAAAAAATACGCCGCCTGGGGGCTTTACCGGGACTAACTAGTAAAAGGCCTAGGGCAGGAAGCGATCTTCGAAACCAATCACGCTCCGGAAAAAAATCTCAATATCGTATTCGTTTAGAAGAAAAACAAAAATTGCGTTTTCATTATGGTCTTACGGAACGCCAATTACTAAAATATGTTCGTATCGCCGGAAAAGCCAAGGGGTCAACAGGTCAAGTTTTATTACAATTACTTGAAATGCGTTTGGATAACATCCTTTTTCGATTAGGTATGGCTTTGACTATTCCTCAAGCGCGCCAATTAGTTAACCACGGACATATTTTAGTTAATGGTCGCATAGTTGATATACCAAGTTATCGCTGCAAACCCCGAGATATTATTATGGTGAAGGATGAACAAAACTCTCGAACTTTGGTTCAAAATCTTCTTGATTCATCTGCCCCCGAGGAATTGCCAAACCATCTGACTCTTCACACATTCCAATATGAAGGGTTAGTCAATCAAATAATAGATAGGAAATGGATCGGTTTGAAAATAAATGAATTGCTTGTCGTAGAATATTACTCTCGACAGACTTAATAAACCTAACTTAAGTAAAAAAAAAATAACTAAAAAACAATAGTTCGGACAACTCCCCTTTTCCCTCTTTTTTGATTAAAAAGGTACGGGGTAAGGGATTTTGTTGGGGAATCTTTTTCCTATTCATGTATCATAGATTGGTAGGGAGGTTTGGATCCATTGTTTGCTCTTCCCAAGATTTTCCATATCAAAGCAATTTAGATTTTATATCTATTTTTTTTATTTGATACATTGTGGTCAATCACGTAAGATCGGTGAATTACTGGAAAGTATGGAAAGAGAGGGATTCGAACCCTCGGTAAACAGAAGTCTACATAACAGTTCCAATGTTACGCCTTCAACCCCTCGGCCATCTCTCCGACATCAGGATTATTACTGAGTACCTGGGTGAATAGCGAGTTATTCATCAATGTTTTTTAGATTCTGGTTAATAGATACTTTTTTTACCGGAAAAAATGGGACATTGGACGTAGATAAAAGGTTTTTTTATTTTAACGAGTCCGCTTTTATGTTAGTTCGTACTATAAAATTCCTTTGTTTGTGAAAATATTTTCTCACAAAAGAAAAGGAAATAAAAAGAGTTATAGAATGGATTACTACCTATGCCAAGATCGCGTATAAATGGAAATTTTATTGATAAAACCTTTACAATTATAGCCGATATCTTATTACGAGTCATTCCGACAACTTCCGGAGAAAAAGAGGCATTTACTTATTACAGAGATGGTGCGATTTGATTATCATTATTTTTTTTCTCGCCGATTTGGAATAGAAAGAAAAACGAGTATTGAAAAAAATCTACGCTTTTGAAGGTGAAGTTTATAATATAAAAAAGCAATCCCTTCTGTCATGTATCCACGATTAATGCAGCCTTAGATGCTTCAATTGTGAATTCTAGTATTGAGCAAAAGGTTTTTACCTATGGTTCGTTCCCGTATTACAGATCAATCCTACTACACTAATACAATATACGAATAGGAGGCATAGGGGAAGAAGCACTACGCCGAGAAATCAACAACACGAAAACTTTCTTCAAAATGATTCCTTTTCTTTCTTCTTCTTTGGGATTGGGACTAATTAAAATGGTTGGAACAATAAACATCCATCTCGTTCGTACTTTGGATACCCGTATAACCATTGAAGACTGTTGAAGTGACTAATTCCTGGAAATTTAGGGGCGTTGAGAACAAAGAAATTTTTAGAGTTTCCTTTTTTATTTTTATCTAGCATGAACCCACTTGGTAGTAAGAAAAGATCTTTTGCAAGAAGGTTGGCTAGGAATTTCTTGTAAAAACATTAGCCCCGCTTAGTTCATAATGACATCAAATTTTTCCATATATTATTTTCATTATGCACTTAAAGGAGGAGCCGTATGAGATGAAAATCTCACATACGGTTCTGAAACGGAGAATTCGTTAAAGCGAATGACGACCGTAACGGATGTCGGCTCAATCTGAAGGAAATTATGCGGAAGCATTACAGAATTATTATGAAGCTATGCGACTAGAAATTGACCCCTATGATCGAAGTTATATACTCTATAATATAGGCCTTATCCACACAAGTAATGGGGAACATACTAAAGCTTTAGAATATTATTTTCGGGCATTAGAACGAAACCCCTTTTTACCACAAGCTTTTAATAATATGGCTGTGATCTGCCATTACGTGCGACTATCTCCACTATAGAAAAAAAGAACGAACGCTAGTCAATGAAATACTAGAAACAAAAAAAGGGCTTTCTACATAAGCATCATCCAAAACGATTTTTTATCAGCTGTAGCAAATAAATAAACTTCATAGATCGAAATATGAAGTGAAGACTAGATATGCCTAAATACCTATGGATAAAAAAAGATTTAATTGATAGAGGAAGCACCGTAAAGATCAATTGGAAGGGTTTTTGACCAATACAACAAGAGCTGTTTATTTATATCATAATATGAGATAAATCTTAGGAATCTACTTATGTAATAGAGTGGATCCCCTAAGGTATTGAGCAGCGGTGTAGCATCAGATCCTAAAGACAGTAAGTCTTTTTCTTTTTTATGAAGTATGAAAAAAGTCTTTTTCAAAGATTCTATATAAATTTTTATATGAAAGCGGGATAGTTACCTTTCAGAAAATTCTAATATCTAATAACAGTGGACATGCTTTTTTTTCTGAAGGTAGGAGAAAAGATAAAACTTATTATATTAATTAATATATTAATTAAAAATCTATTAATTAAATCAAAATGAAAGTTTGAAACTCGTGTAATTACTCTCTTTTGTTTAATCCAAGAAAAACCGAAAGAACTCTCATTCAACATTCAATTAGAGATAAAGTGAAAGTAGGTTAAAAAACTGGTACACTAAAACAAAAGAGTTGGTTGTCGAGCCGTATGAGGTAGGAAACTCTCAAGTACGGTTCTCAGGGAGGGAATTGACACGCCTATTCCGACCGTGGAGAACAGGCCATTCAACAAGGAGATTCTGAAATGGCGGAGGCTTGGTTCGCTCAAGCCGCCGAGTATTGGAAACAGGCTATAACGCTTACTCCTGGTAATTATATTGAAGCACAGAATTGGTTGACGATCACGAGGCGCTTCGAATAAGAACTTTTCCTTTGTTTCTTTTTTTTTATTCTATATATATCTTTATTTGTTTTTACAATTAATCGTTTTTTAGTTTCTTGGCCCTCTCGGGCAAATAAAACAGATCCTGTTTTTTCTATCAAAAGAACCAATAAAAGAAAAAAAATTTCATTATATCCTTTTCTCAAATCGTTCTATTTCATCTGGTATTCTCTAGGGGTAAGTAGTACATGAATATGAGAATATCTCGTTTTTTCCATTTTTTCTTTTCTACTATTAAATATTAAAACCAATAAACGAGATTTGAAAATAATTAAATATCAATACTAGAATGTTTCTTAGTAATGACTAATTAAGCGTTTATTGAAATAGAACAATATCCTCTATTTAAAACATAAAAAATAGGCTAAAGTTCGGAACTTATAATTGAAATCTGAATACACTAGATTAGGTTATAAAAAAAACTCTTTGTATACCAATGTAAAGGCGCGAAAACTTTTTTTAATTAAAAAAGGGTCCGTTGAGCACCCTATGGATATGTCATAATAGATCCGAACACTTGCCCCAGATCGACTTCCAGATCATAATTGCTCTAGTGAATAACTAAAGAAAATAGATGAATAGATGGGAGATAGAAGAGAAAAAAAGTCTAAGCATCTCTCATCGGTTCACTAATTACTTGAGTGGCTGTTGGCGGG
>CACVBM020001620.1:18614-23614 GCA_902728155.2 Microthlaspi erraticum
GGGCAATTAGCAATAATTTTTCTGTGGACTTCCGGAAATTTGTTTCATGTAGCTTGGCAAGGTAATTTTGAGACATGGATACAAGACCCTTTACATGTAAGACCGATTGCTCATGCTATTTGGGATCCTCATTTCGGTCAACCGGCTGTGGAAGCGTTTACTCGAGGAGGTGCTCTTGGCCCGGTGAATATAGCTTATTCTGGTGTTTATCAGTGGTGGTATACAATCGGTTTACGTACTAATGAAGATCTTTATACTGGAGCTCTTTTTCTATTATTTCTTTCTGCCCTATCCTTAATAGGGGGTTGGTTACACCTACAACCAAAATGGAAACCAAGAGTTTCGTGGTTCAAAAATGCCGAATCTCGTCTGAATCATCATTTGTCAGGACTATTCGGGGTAAGCTCCTTGGCTTGGACAGGTCATTTAGTCCATGTCGCTATTCCTGCATCCAGGGGGGAATATGTTCGATGGAATAATTTCTTAAATGTATTACCGCATCCCCAAGGGTTAGGCCCACTTTTTACGGGTCAGTGGAATCTTTATGCTCAAAACCCCGATTCAAGTAGTCATTTATTTGGTACCTCCCAAGGATCAGGAACTGCCATTCTAACCCTTCTTGGGGGATTCCATCCACAAACGCAAAGTTTATGGCTAACCGATATGGCACATCATCATTTAGCTATCGCAATTCTTTTTCTCATTGCGGGTCATATGTATAGAACTAACTTTGGAATTGGACACAGTATAAAAGATCTTTTAGAAGCACATATTCCTCCGGGAGGACGATTGGGGCGTGGGCATAAGGGTCTTTATGACACAATCAATAATTCGATTCATTTTCAATTAGGCCTTGCTCTAGCCTCCTTAGGGGTTATTACTTCCTTGGTAGCTCAACACATGTACTCTTTACCTGCTTATGCGTTCATAGCGCAAGATTTTACGACTCAAGCTGCGTTATATACCCATCACCAATACATTGCAGGATTCATCATGACAGGAGCTTTTGCTCATGGAGCTATATTTTTTATTAGAGATTACAATCCAGAGCAGAATGAGGATAACGTATTGGCAAGAATGTTAGACCATAAAGAAGCTATCATATCCCATTTAAGTTGGGCCAGCCTCTTTCTAGGGTTCCATACTTTGGGACTTTATGTTCATAATGACGTCATGCTTGCTTTTGGTACTCCCGAAAAACAAATCTTGATCGAACCCATATTTGCCCAATGGATCCAATCGGCTCATGGGAAAACTTCATATGGATTTGATGTACTTTTATCTTCGACAAATGGCCCAGCGTTTAATGCGGGTCGAAGCATATGGTTGCCTGGCTGGTTAAATGCTATTAATGAAAATAGTAATTCATTATTCTTAACAATAGGTCCTGGAGATTTCTTGGTTCATCATGCTATTGCTTTAGGTTTACATACAACTACATTGATCTTAGTAAAAGGTGCTTTAGATGCACGTGGTTCCAAGTTGATGCCAGATAAAAAGGATTTCGGGTATAGTTTTCCTTGCGACGGTCCGGGACGAGGTGGTACTTGTGATATTTCGGCTTGGGACGCATTTTATTTGGCAGTTTTCTGGATGTTAAATACTATTGGATGGGTTACTTTTTATTGGCATTGGAAACACATCACATTATGGCAGGGTAACGTTTCACAGTTTAATGAATCTTCCACTTATTTGATGGGATGGTTAAGAGATTATCTATGGTTAAACTCTTCACAACTTATCAATGGATATAACCCCTTTGGTATGAATAGTTTATCAGTCTGGGCATGGATGTTCTTATTTGGGCATCTTGTTTGGGCTACTGGATTTATGTTCTTAATTTCCTGGCGTGGTTACTGGCAGGAATTAATTGAAACTTTAGCATGGGCTCATGAACGTACACCTTTGGCAAATTTGATTCGATGGAAAGATAAACCAGTAGCTCTTTCAATTGTTCAAGCAAGATTGGTTGGATTAGCTCACTTTTCGGTAGGTTATATATTCACTTATGCGGCTTTCTTGATTGCCTCCACATCGGGCAAATTCGGTTAATTATTTATGTATTCTATCCGCAAGAATCTCTTTTTTTTAATAAAAAAATAGGTATGCACTCTTCTATTTATTTCTACATCTAGGATCCGATTTGTATCATTATCATTGATAATAAGAGGAACTCAAGCATTATGGCAAAGAAAAGTTTGATTTATAGGGAGAAGAAGAGGCAAAAATTGGAACAAAAATATCATTTGATTCGTCGATCTTCAAAAAAGGAAATAAGTCAGATTTCGTCGCTAAGTGAGAAATGGAAAATTCATGGAAAATTACAATCCCCACCGCGTAATAGTGCACCTACACGTCTTCATCGACGTTGCTTTTCGACCGGAAGACCGAGAGCTAACTATCGAGACTTTGGATTATCTGGACACATCCTTCGGGAAATGGTTCATGCATGTTTGTTGCCAGGGGCAACAAGATCAAGCTGGTAAGGATTTAAGTATCCTTTAATTTTTTGATTTTTTCTATGATCGACGAGGCCCCTTTACCATTCTGTCTAAATAGGCTATTCTATTTGTACAGATATGGAATAGGGGCGCATTTAATTCTTCTTTGTTTATTAGAGTTTAGTCCAAGTTATTTTGTTTCATCGCGGGGTAGAGCAGTTTGGTAGCTCGCAAGGCTCATAACCTTGAGGTCACGGGTTCAAATCCTGTCTCCGCAACATTTTTTTTCAACAAATGTAAGTTTGATTCTATTAACTAGTCATTAATTAATACTTGTCTTTTGGTACGCGAGGAAAAAATTACTCTATTTTCCGGTCAACTATACCGAATCCTTTATCTTTTTGAATCTATTTATATTTGGGCGGATAGCGGGAATCGAACCCGCGTCTTCTCCTTGGCAAAGAGAAATTTTACCATTCGACTATATCCGCATTTTTCTGCCTTCTTGATAAGAAATTTATGGATAATATTTGTTCAAAGCTATATGAGATAGACTCTTTGGTTTGGGGTTCTTTCATAAAATTCTACCACCAAACCAATTGAATTACCAATTCTATTACATATATATAAATATATATTAATAATATAGATATTAATAATATAGTTATAAATAATCTATTTATTCTATATATTGAAATATTGAATTTCATCTTCAAGAATATATTATTCTCTATTTCCCTAAAATATTATATTCTATATTGATATCAGATATCAATTTTTGATTAGTTTTTTTTTAGTTATTTATTACTATTTCATATTTAGTAAATTGATATTTATTAATATTTTATTCATATTTCACTCAAGTTCCGGAAGTTTGACCCCCCCCTCTAATTTTTTTGTTTTCTTTATTTGCATTTTATGGATTTATACTTATATTGAATTTTAATGTGTAATTCATGGAATGGGAGGGGTCATCTCATTTTTGGATCTGCAACGAATTAATTCAAGAGATAAGAGAATTAAGGATACCCACCAAGAAGACTAATCCAATCCATAAAGATGTACCAGAAAATACAACATTTTTGTTACTCGACCAACCATCAGGAGACGCAAATACAACGGGTACACTAATCAGTAAGATTGATGAAGTAATAATTAATGCAAAAACAGCCAATTGGAAAGCAATAGTCATGTTTTTAATCCTCCAAGCTATTAACAAAATACACCATTTAATCCTCTTACCCACTAAAAAATTTTAATAAATAAAGGGATTTTATCATGAATCCGTTGATTCGAGATGACTTATTTCCAACTTCTTTTTACCTATCGGACATTAAGTTAAAGGTTCTTTTTGACTTCACAAATGGGTATACTGGATCATGGTATTTATATAGACAGATTTATAGACCTATAAAGTAAAGAAAGTCACACCCTATATCTTTCTCTACATAGTGATCATATTAACTCATAGGGCTATGTTCTATTTGGCAAAAAAAAAATAAAATAGAAATTATCTTTCGGAGAGATGGCCGAGTGGTTGATGGCTCCGGTCTTGAAAACCGGTATAGTTCATAAAAAATAACTATCGAGGGTTCGAATCCCTCTCTCTCCTTTTGTTGGATTAATATTTTTTTCTTTATTGGCTTTTTTACTTCTTAGGATCATAAAAAAAGGAGAATGGCTCGGCTGGATAGTATAGCCGAGCCAGAAAAAATTAGATTGAATTGAAAGAAACAAAGAAGACTTTTTAATATGAATCGATTTTTACTTTCCTATTTGAACTACCACTTTAGTTAAGAGGAGTCATAGAAAGAACAGGTTCAAAATCACGATCAATTCCTTTTTCAAATCCTGCTGCCGCTGCCCGAGCCCTTCCCGCGTGCCATAAATGACCCACAAATAGGAAGAATCCTAGAACAAAATGAGAGGTAGATAACCAACTTCTCGGAGAGACATAATTAACTGCATTGATCTCAGTAGCTACGCCCCCTACAGAATTTAAGGAACCTAAGGGAGCATGAGTCATATATTCTGCAGAACGTCGTTCTTGCCAAGGTTGTATGTCTTTTTTCAACCTACTCAAGTCCAAACCGTTAGGACCCCTTAAAGGTTCTAACCAGGGAGCACGCAGATCCCAAAAGCGCATTGTTTCTCCTCCAAAAATAACTTCTCCAGTCGGGGAACGCATTAAGTATTTACCTAAACCTGTAGGTCCTTGAGCAGACCCCACGTTAGCTCCAAGACGTTGGTCTCTAACTAGAAAAGTAAATGCTTGAGCTTGAGAAGCTTCTGGCCCCGTAGGTCCGTAAAACTCACTAGGGTAAGCGGTATTATTAAACCAGACAAAACAACAAGCAATGAAACCACAAACAGATAAAGCAGCTAAACTATAAGACAAGTAAGCCTCCCCAGACCATACAAGTGCGCGGCGAGCCCATGCAAAAGGTTTGGTTAAGATATGCCAGATTCCACCAAATATACAAATGGAACCTAACCATACATGCCCTCCAATTATATCTTCCAAATCGTCCACACTAACAATCCACCCTTCTCCCCCAA
>CACVBM020001621.1:0-28205 GCA_902728155.2 Microthlaspi erraticum
ACTATCCTTAATCTCAAATTGTGGCACCATCTGGGCCACAAAATTCATAAAAGACATTTTATATTAAACATAGAAAATATATTTCATCAAAACATTTAAATTTTTTTTATCAAAAACTATATTAAACAATACTAGAAAAACGATTAAGAGTTTGTTATTATTGTCTTCTTTACGAAGACAATATCATCGATTTGAGTTTCTTTGGCTTTGTAGAATTTTCAAGATCAACAAGATAGTCAGCGATATCCAAATGAAAATCATCAATTAAGCCATTAAAGGAGGGACCAGGTTCATCAGAGATGAAGTTGGTCATTGCATCCTTATTTACTTTTGTTATCTTGGAACCGGAGGTTCAACCAATCGTACCTCGCTTTTGGTAAGATCATGTACTTTTGACTATCAAACCGACATTTAAGCGAGTAGTGGGGTGTAGTAACTCTCTTCTTGTGCGCTGCACAAGTCCTCAAGTGCCTCCTTTGATTTTTTAGACAGATTTCCCATCTTCTCTTTTGCCAAATTACGGATCACAGGTTCTAACCCTTTTAACTTCTTTATGAATCTATAAAGAGAAGAGGTCGATAAAAAGATTGGATTTGTAGTCTTCCAATAATTATCAACTGTTGGCTGAAACGCCTATAAATCTCCAACCACATTGACAAATTTAAACGGTTTCCTAGCTGTGACCCCCTCCGATGTTAGATGAAATCTGCATCTAAGGTACCTCCAGCTTCAAAAACACTATAAGATTCATGAAAAACTTGGTGGCAATGCTCATTCATGAGCACTCTATCCAGTTTTTTTGAAATGATTCCTTGTTCTCGTTTATTACTCCATGTGAACAGAGGTCCCTGAGAAACCAAATCAGATAAAGAACAATATTGCACCAAGTCTTGAAAATCCCTCATTCCCGTAGTTATGTTTGGATAGTTTTCAAAACTCGAATGCTCCTCTACATCGAGAATCTCATTAAAAACTCCAAATATTAGCCACGGCTTATTCCGGAACAGAGGTGAGTCGTAGTGATCCTGAATGTCACTCCACAATTCCTTACGCTCATCCATGAAGTTTGAGGCATATACGAATGAACAAAAGAATTCTTCTTCACAACCATCAATCTTGATAGACAAGTGATCATCTGACCGCTCTTGAAAAAAGGTGAGACTCGAACATTATTCTTCCACACAATCCATATACGTCCCAAACGGCTGAACTCATAATTTGTGATAACTGAAAAATCATCAAAAACGGAAGACATGATCGTACGTAGGGGCTCTATTCTCCTTGACCTTCATCTCCAACAGACAACCAAACTGAAAAGATTTACTTCGCACCCAGTTTCTTATTACAGAATGTTTTGATGTTTTATTAAGACCACGCACATCCAAAAGAAACGAAACAATATCAAGAGATACGAAACAAAAAGTATGAAAAAATGATTCAAAAAAAGGGAAACTTTTTTCCACAAAACGAAAAATAAAATAAAAGGCCCAAAGAAAATCCAAAAATATTTCAATATAAGAAGACCTTTTATCAAAAAAAAAATAATAATAAAAAATAAAATGTGTATTATTTGGAACTTTGTTTATGTATACAGAATCTATAAATACATTGCTCAAGGCAAAATGAAAAAGCAATATCCGTTTGGTTCTTTCTGTTATCACGATGGAGACAGAAACAAAAGAAGCAGAGTGAGTTTTTTACAGATCTAGGACAGCAACACGAACATACCATTTAGTTTTCATGATTTGGACTTTTGTTTTCTTGGAGTAGTGAATTCTCTTTCTTTCTGCCAAAGGAGTGGTAACACTTGTAATAAACGTGTCTTACCTCTCTTAACATTGGTCTGTACAAGATCTCAGTGTCTTAGCCGTCCTATTAACTGGGTATTTAACACAATATTTATAATACTTCGGCTCTGCCATGAGCCCATGAGGCATGAATTGGTTACTATCACGTTTATGTGATTGTGAACAAAATGATGTTTTTAGCATATCATGTTTTAACGTAATAAGAATACAACTTTTTTTACAAGGATCTTTAAACATATTTGTTGTATGATTGTATGATGTATCGTTACCCTGTATTTCTGTTTTTGTTTGTTCGATAATCAGTTACTTTATCTCGGGTTAAACAACAAAGAACGGTTTGACCAAAAAAGAAATCAACAACAAACACAGTAAGCAAGAAACCAAGTGTGGAAGAATTATACAAATTGATCAAGCAAAACAAAAGATTCGTCTACACAAAAATTTAAACACCAACGGAGGTTCGTCTAAAAATCTATTACATATGTTAGAGATTTTAGTCGTACTGTTTCGAACGGAGCACAAAAATATAGATTCGACGAAACGATTATAAGATTTCACAACGTAGATTCAAGTTTTTGGCCACTTTGTAGAAAGATATAATTTAATTGTTGAAAGAAACAGATTACGGACCTGATGGTTCTAGCAGAACAAATTAACAAAAATAACAGATGTTTAAACAAAATTAAAACTGCAATGATAAAATATTTAGGAAGCAAACACCAAGTCTCAACCAAGAATCCAAAAAAGAGAGAATTCAAACACAATTTTGTAAATTAAACCACATTGCATCTAAGAATCGGCAATGGTGACCTCGACCTCAACACCAGGCTCAATGGTGATGGAAGTGATCTGCTTCACCACCTCAGGAGAGCTAAAGAGATCGATCACACGCTTGTGTACACGCAACTCAAATCTGTCCCATGTGTTGGTTCCTACAACCACATAAAACAAACATCTTATAAACATATACGTTCTATCTTATTTTCAAAGCTAATAAACATATACTACAAGTTTTACTGCAAGTATAGTTGCAACCAAATAACAAGCTCTAAGCGAAGTCGAATCTAGGATTAAAATTCCGAAAAATGAGCAGTTACTTTAGATTACTGACCTTCACCACAAGGCGCTTTTCTTGTGGTAATTTTCAGAACTTTGGTTGGCATCCTTACTGGTCCTTTCACTCTCAATCTTTTGTCCTTGGCTCCACGGACCAAGTCAGTGCACACTAAACATCAAACAGACATACAAAAACCAACTTAGATTAAGAAATGACAAATAATTTCAATCTTATACTAGTTACTAAGACCAAGTACCTGTAAAGCTATACATATTGCAGATAAACTCTTTAAAAGATCTGATGGCTAAATATCTAGAAAATGAAACTAACCCTTCTCAAGGTTTTTGACGTTCTTAGAGGAGAGAGTGATTCTGATCTTGTGAATCTGCTCTTGTGGCTCCTCAAATCCAGTCTTTCCTTGCTTCATCGGTGGTGCATACGACATAGCTTTCTTCTAGTTTTTTTTTCAAGTTCCTTAAGCTAACAATAGTATATCCAAACAAAAGAAAACATCTTAGATATCAAATAGAAGAAAGGAAAAACCCTTTAAACCATTATATATAGGGAAAATGAATTTCAAAAGCCATTTCCAGATAAGTTTTATTCAATACGAGAATAACGAGATTAGATTGAATAAGAGCACAAATCCTTGAAGGGGAGGGAGTTTTACCAGGGAAGAAAGAAGACACGAGCCGCTGAGTTGATGAAGAAACTGGGCGACGAAGTTTGTGGCAGAGAGATGATATTAGGTTTATAACTAAGAGACATAAACTAGGGTTTTCTCGTTGGTAGTACTAATGGGCCTTTGAACCTTCTTTTACTTTGAGCCCAAACTAGAGAACACGACTTAGCCAACTAATACCTGTTTTCAATCGCTGAAACATTCTTTTAGCTGTTTGTGTAAATTGATTATCATAACAAAATTTTATATTATTGATGAAAATAACAAGAAAAAAGTTTGCGTTTGATGAATAAAATGAAAGATAAAATTTCTTATATGATATGCTTGATCTATATTACTTCACTATTTTATTTAACTAAAGGCTATCCCGCGCGTAGCGCGGAGCATATGTTAATTTAGATATAAGTTGCTACTAATTATTATCATTTCTTAATATTTGTTTGATGTTAATTTCAATCAGTAAATCAGTGACATATACCATATTCTGAGTAATTTCATAAGTTTTATAAAATAATTTTAAAATTATGATTTTGCCTAGACCCTTTAACAATTTTTTATATATATAAATATGATATTTTGTAGTGAAAGCACACACATGTATACAATTTACTATAATAATATATGTACCACGAAACTACTTCTTATGCCCAAATCTTTCTTTTCATCATGTACTCGGTTTTTCGCTGAGAAATTCTTTGAATTTAAGACTCTCAGGCTCCTTCATGTAAAGACGATGAGCATAATGAGAGACATTAAAAATTAGTTTTTTACGACTAATATCTTTTCTCCAATATCAATTGTGACTCTTTTTCTCTCTTGTTTATTTCTATTATTTGCTCATTAAGGAGTCTTTCGTGTTTTGTATTTTGTAAACAACAGAGAGAATTCATTTTTCTATTTCAAACTTATTTGCAGTAAGAAGTGTTAAAACTTTCTTATTTTGTCTATGAATCAAAGGGTCAATAATGATCGGTAACAAAAGAAAGAGATGTATGTTGCTATTTACAACTATAAAGATATGTCAATCGTTCTTTTCTTTTTTCTATACCAGTTTTCCATTATTCTTCTGTTGTGTTACACTGAGTTTTGCGGTGAAAATAAACCAAAAACAACATCACCTTCTTCTAATCCGAATCCTCTTTATCACATCTTCACTATCATCATCCTTCTCCTCTGCAATCCCATCTTCATTATTTACAGGCTTGCTTTCGGACTCTTCTGAGCTCGAACTCTCTATTTCTGATACCAAGCTCTCTTCTTTCTTATGTACAATTCCATGCTCAGTTATGTTCCATGACCCTCTTATCCTTGGCTCTCTTCTTTGCTACGTACAACGCCATGCTCAGTCTCTGTTCCATGACCCTCCAGAGGAGCCATTTGGTCACCTTGTGAACTGCCACTTGGACTCGGAAAGGATCTGTGGCATGATATATTAAGCGTCAAGAAACTGTGACAAAGATAAAGACAAAAGAAACAAAAAAACAAAGTGTATGGTGTCCTATCATTGCTCCTGTTAAGTCAAAAATCCAAGAGAACAACAATAAGAAGATACAATATGGCTAGAAAAAAACAATCAAAAGCCAATTGAATTATCAAAGAAAAAAAGATTACCCATAGAATGTCCAATTATGTGAGCTCTCTCCCATTCCAAATGATCCAACAAACTAACCGAATCCTTTGCCATTATCGTTGTTCTACACCAAAAACAAAAAGAAAGCAAACTGAGTGAAGCTAACAAAACCAATTTCACAGGTAGGCAAATTCGTGAACAAAATCGGAGGCGATAGAGAGAGTCAAGAGTCAAGACTCACGTGTACTCAGATTTGTGGGTAGGCACGGAGCTTCGACCCATACCACGATTGTCGAAAGCGCATACCTCTACGCCTTCTCCGGTTCCTGAATCATCGGAAACGATTCCATCATCGTTGGGTTAATCCGTTCTCGTCAATCCTTTGATTTGTGGTCCTCATGATTCATGAATTCTGGCAAAACCTGAAACAGAAAAGAAGAAAATTGAGGAAACAATCGAAATCCCAATTAAAAAAGATATGTCGAGACTCCAGAGAGAGAGACCTACGATGTGGAGATCTTTGGTAGGACCATGACCGTACATTCTGTAGAAGATCTTGACACCGGCATTGTTAACCGTCGTTTCTGCGTCGACGTGGAGAACGGAAGTTGTGGCTGCGAATCGGGAAAAAAGGAATGGGAGGGGGGTCGCCGCGAACCTATTTATAATGTAGGGGGCATTAAAGACGGGTCATTACTGGGCGGATGAAGCAAGGAGCTGCAACGGTTGGGGTTTTGAAGCTGGATCGTCAACTTCACCGCTTGGAGGAAGAAGGAAGGGCGTGAGAGGTCTGGGTTTTTTTCAAAGAATTTAAT
Organism: Microthlaspi erraticum; assembly: GCA_902728155.2. NCBI lineage: Eukaryota > Viridiplantae > Streptophyta > Magnoliopsida > Brassicales > Brassicaceae > Microthlaspi > Microthlaspi erraticum. The sequence continues at coordinate 5,933 of CACVBM020001621.1, forward strand.
AGTGATGGGCCGAGAGTGTAATTTTAAAGTGCCACGTGGCATTCTCTAGGTGAAACTGTGAGGTGCCTTGAGAGGCCTCAAATAGCTGCTATCATTTAGTAAAGATTTAATTTATTTTTAATGATTAAATTAGTATAACTTTGAGGATAACCACACTCAAAATTTATGTGTATTTTGTAGGGAGAAATTGCCTGTGGAATCAGAGGTTAGATTCTGATGTAAGTCGAATGATTCGTAGACAAATATTTGACGAAATCGGACTTAGGCTAATCGAATAAAGTGGTTACAAAACCGGCCTAAAAGACCATGTAAAACACTAGGATTCGACTAAGCAAAAGAGATGGAAATAGGTGGTGGCTGCGCTCGTGTAACGAGCTGCCTACGTACCCTGTTTTAGGGATCAAGCCAGACGTAGTTCGATTATAAGTTGTTCTCTATTTCGAGTCGTTTTCTGAAGAGAAATGACCACGAAAAGAGTTAAAGGGGTGTGAAGATGACGATAAATCTCAGGTTATATGAGTGATCCGAAGGTAAAGATTATGTCAAACTTCTGCCGGAAGTGATTTCCGGCTAGAAAGATCAGGCTTTCTGGGTTATCTCGAAGATCAAGATAAGATCGAAGAGAAAAGATATGAGAATATCTCAAGACGAAGAAGAAGAACTTCACTCTGTTTCTGCTGTGAAAAGATGATGAGAAGAACTTCAGTTGTCTCCAAAATGGAAGATGAAAGAATTTTCTGAGAATGAGAAGGATTAAACTTGTGATCCAGAAAAGACTTGCCTTAAGACTAGAATCGTCCTCCTTTTATAGCTCCCGAAGTAGATCGCAACCTCCTCCGCGTATCTCGTCCACGTGCAACTACCGATCCCGCTATTTCCGGATCTGAACGGTCGAAAGCGAGATTCTCGTTTGACTCGTTCAAACTCAGCTTGCGGACTTGACTCCGTCGAGCTAGAGCTCGACTTCGTCTTCACAAGTAGCTCGGACAGTAAACAGCTGGATTTTGGACAAGGATATTTGGTGGGCTCGAGGTCATTTACTGGGCCTGAGTGGACTTATCTTGACCTTAAGGTTAGGTGATGGGCCTTATGGGCCGGATTTCTGGAGGGAAATCCAGGTCCAACAATAGCACCCCGACTCATTAAGTGAGTATAATCAAGCTTAATGAGCGGTAGGTTGTTTTAAAATTGTCCTGCAGTTCCGTCGAACTACATTATAACTTTACATAGTCATTGGAAATCGACGGTTTGCAGACAGGAAGGCGAAAGATCATAAGATCTTGCCGTTGTACTTCGTTAATCGAGATATGCCTTGGTAATGCAAGACAATAATTATTTGTTTAGAAATAAACATTCTCGATAAGAAGTAATTCAAAGAGTTTAATTTTTTTAGGAACCGAGCTCCTCGGAAGCAGATACAACACTTAAAGTCTTTAAGATGATCTTACTTTCCATCTGACGGTACAGATGCGGGGAGACGGAGGGTTTGTACAGCTTAGAGTATTCAGCCTTACTTAAATTTCATCACTTCTTACAAAGCGTCCGGATAGTTGATGCGGGATCGATGCGAGGTAAACCCTCACGACCTCGAGATACTCAGCAATTAGTGAATATAAATCCATCTCCAGAAGTTTTTTTGAAACGTACCCGATATTGAGTCGGAGGCGATTTCTTCCTTTTCCTCTTTCGTAATCTTTCATACGAGGATAGTTTTTTTTAAAAAAGAGAGTGGCATAATCTCTAGGTTTATAGGGGTACAACATCCCTGACGAGATCGAACTCGTGGTCTCGACAGAGTCAGAAGATCTTGAGCATGTTAGGCCGGGATATTGCTGTGCTTTTAAAGCTTACTTTGAGAGCTGCAGGATGATCTTTCCCGTCCCTCGACTTTTATTGGAGGTTTTAGCTCACCTAAGGATGGCTTTTCCTCAGATGCATCCGAATTTCGTTCGACACGTTATCACATGTGCAGTTCGAGCTCGAGAGAAGAATATAATTCTCGACGCTAGAGATGTGAAGAAGTTATTCTCGGTTAAGCACAATACCAGATTCCAGGGGTCGTTTTATACCTCGCCGAGGACGAACCGTCATGTTCTGACGAACACTCCGATCACGATTCTAGTTGGAGCAACGAGTCATTCTTTTTCAAATTCAATTGAGCTTCCGTTGGGGAGTTCAATTTCGACAAACATCCAAAAGAATGGGCCACTAGGGTTGGTTAGCTTTCCGACCACTTTCGTGCTTTTAGTTCTTGAATCGGATTCGGTTACCAAGTTTTGCGGACTGATAACCTTTGGTTTATTGCAGTTTGCGAGTCAGTGCCGAATAACTCGTCGATCGAATATCTGGTGGCTAGACTCGGGAGAGAGAAGACAAATTGGAATATGTTCACGTCGGAACGGATTCGTCAAGTCCTCTCGTCTGATCGTTCCACCTCGTAAGCGTATCGTTTACTCGATTCGAGGTGTTTTTGATCTTGTACTTTGTTTTAGTAACAAGGTTTTGCATGATATAGTTTATCGGCGGATTCCGTCAAAACCAAATTTGAGCTCGTCCTCGATTTATCGATCTCTTCAGAGAAAGGAAATGTCTCGTAGGCTAACGTTTCGTGAACGAGCTGCGAAGTTGATCGCTTCTCAGGGGATAATGGAGATGTGGGGGTTCCCCAGATCGCGGTCGGATCTTCTTTTCGCGATGGAATAACAGAACGATCTCCTCATGTTGCTACAGAGGGTAATACCCATGTGACTCCTCCGAGACGAAATATCTTGGTGAGCTCGAGTAGCGAGCAATCGGAAAGGAGCTCCAAGAGAGCAAGAGATGGTAATCGGACTCCGATCCAAACAAACGATCGGAGCTCCTTGAACAAACGATCCGAACCGGAGGTCAGCTCGTCGTCCCGATTGGCATTTGATCGTTTGAAGAGCGTTCCAGATTTTGATAATTTTGAAACGTCCATGTCGCGCCAATGCAAGCCTACCGTGAGTCAAAATCCTCTTTGAGATTTTACGTTCGAGAGGGAGCTGTTTGCGGCGGCGACGGCGGCGAACAAGGAGGTATTACCTTCTCCAAATATTTGCCGAAGAAGCAATATTCTTGGGTTTAACGCTTAAGATTTCTCTTTATCAGGCTCTCGAGGCGCACAAGACGAGTCTTGTTTCCTCGTCTAACTGGGGAAAGACAAGTCTTGGAGGCCGAGAAGGTTCAAGCCGTTCGTCGAGCTGAACGCGAAGGTCGTCAAGAAATATCCCTAAAATATCACGCGATCCTCCTAGAAATCAAAGCTAAGTGGAAGAAGTAGGAAGATGAGAGCGTCAAGGAGTTTGATCTCCAAGAGGTGCTTGCTAACATCGAGCTCCTTCAATCTCCGATGGATGGGACGGTTGTTGCGAAAGATGAGCTCCAGAAGTTGAGGGAAGACGAGGGTATTTTTACCGAAGCCTTTGAGGCAGTCCAAGTTTCCGACTTCTCGATCTTCCGGCAGTATCGGAAGATTCCGTTATTCGTATGGATGTTGGTCCTTCTTCGAATGCTCCCTGTGATCCGAACGTGCTCGGTACTGAGGAGACGATGAGCAATGACGAGGAGGCGGAAACGGAGGATTGAATTTCCCTCCTTTTCTCTTCTCTTTTATCGCTTTTTATTTAAATTTTGAACAAGTTAGCTCGGCGGGGTTTTTACGCTTTCCTTTTGGATTTGGTGTTTGGGAAGGCTTTTATCCTTTTATGTTCGAACTTTTTTGCTCGGGATGAGCTTGATATTTGATAATTTTTCTTAGACGTTTGATGTCTTAGAGTTTATCTTTGTTTTCGAGATCAATTGACTGTTAGCTTGATTGTTCGATCATTAGTCGTTTTGGTTTGATTGGAGATTTGACCTAGCGTGTTAGCTAACTGGTCGGACCGGATGAAGCTCAGTTGATCTCTTCTGAGAATCATATAAAGTTGAGCTAGTTTCTTTTCGAATTCCAGCTCGAGCTTTTAACGTGTTGTTGGGCTTCAACTTGGAAGGTTGTGTCGGTTGAAAACGACTGATTTTAGATGATCGTCTGAATTCAGTAGGTGATTCTACACAATCAGCACTCGAGCTTCATCTTTAAAGATTACTTTAAGTCGAGCTGATTTCTTTTTAGACTTTTAGTCAGATTCGACTCGTGTTTGCCACTTGCATGATTTTGTAGGTTAATCTACATGATCAGTAGTTGGGCTGAAGTTTTGAAGAAGTACACAGGGTTGAGCTGATTTCCTTTAAGGTCTTCGGTCGGATTCGACTGATGCCAGTTGTGTGATTTCGTAGATTGATCTACATGATCAGCACTTGGGCTTTATTGTTAAGGTTTGCTCGTTGGCGAGCTAATCTCCTATTGGTCTTTGCCAATTGTGTGAATTAGTAGATTGATCTACATGATCAGCACTTGGTCTTAATCTTCGAGGACTGCTCGGAATCGAGCTGATCACCTTTCAGATGTTCAGTCGGGTTCGACTGGCTTTTGCTAATTGTGTGATTTAGTAGATTGATCTACATGGTCAGCAGTTGGACTTAGTTTTCAAGGGCTGCTCGGAATCGAGCTAATTGCCTTTCCATTTTTAAGTTGGGTTCGACTGGATTTTTTGCTAAGTATTCGATGTCTTTAGGAGTAATTCGAATGTTTAGCTGGTTTGGGTTGTTGGGCCCAAAGTTTATTGTTTTCCCGGTTGTTGATACGAGGTGTTCCTAATTCGGCTTTGTGGGAGAGATGGTTTACCATGCAGAGTGACGTTGATTTTATCGCAACAGATAGTGTTCCGAGCGTGTCTGGATGGGACCGTCGAAGCGGCTTGATTACGTATCATAATGCAAACCGCCTGAGTCTCTCGGCTCACGTTCGGGTCGAGTGCGATCGGACATGCCGTTACAGTAGCTTGATGTCGTGTTAGACTACAGGCTGCCTTGAGGAGTTCGGCTCGCACTCGACTGTAACATAGGTGCCAGATGCTTGGATGCTGTTGACTCTGATGGATTTTTATGAAATAAGGAAGCGATTTTCTGTTCCGTGGCTGGACCAAGTTATTTCTATATATCTATTTACGCTTAAGAGTTTAATGAGGCGCTTACGGATTCGCAAGGTGAGTTTGAGCAATTTCGTAAAAAGAAAAATAGAAAAGTATTGAAATTGAGATGATACGAATCAGACCTGTTGAAGGTCTGGCCAATGAAGTCGTCTCGAATATTAGGAATGAATTTGATTGGGGCTCGATTCATGAACGAGCTGCCTATGTACCTCCAGGGAAGGAAGATCAAGCCTGGACGTAGTTTGTGGGGGTAGAGATACTTCGGATGATATCGTTTTAACGATGTACCATTTCAGGTACATTGCGTTCAAATGACAGGTGTTAGCGATCTTAAATGAGAAGGGAGTTTGTTGCGTCTCCCTAATTACTTTGTCGATATCCGGAATCGAACTCATTGCTTGGTTAAACGATGAGTTCGCTTGCCGGAATGCGAAGTTTGTTTGGTCATGTAATCTTTCGAAAAATTCATAGTCAACGAGGTTACGCGGATCGACAAGAATCCGATTAGTTGAAATCGGACGTGATAGAGCTCGATTTAACGAGCAGTTTGCTTTTGTCAATTGAGCTGGATCGGCTGGATTGTTTGCTCTATGAATTTGAGCTCGATCGACTAGATCATTTGTTGCGGGAAACTGTTGATAGTTTCTGTTAAGTTGAGTTTGAGCTGTTGCAGGGGTTTGCGAGCTCAAGTTGTGAGCCATGGTTTCGGGCCATCTAAATATAGTTGGCTCGACACCTGGCAGCAATGGAGGTGGAGATGGAAGTCGCTCTGTGTGCTGAGATTCTATCTCTGCTTTTCTTGAATTTGGAATGTTCAAGCTGCTCATTGGCGAGCTCATCGATGAAACGACACGAGCGCGTAGTGGCGATTTGTATCGTTTCGACGAACTGTTTATTGAGCTCATCGGTGGGACAAGAGTCTGGAAGACATGAGCGCGCGGATGCGCCTCATCCCATTTCGACAAGCTGTTTAGCGAGCTCATCAGTGGGGTGAGAGTCTGGAAGACACGAGTGCGCAGTGGCGCCTCATCCTTTTTCTACGAGCTGTTAGGTTCGTGAATTGGTGAAGAGTCGAGCTGAGTTCCCTGATGTGAGTCAGGTTTTACCAAACTCTAGACCTCTGCAAGTGCACAGATCGCGGAAGTATGGGTATCGAACACAAGGACTGGCTATTGAGTACACTTTGAAACTATGGATTTTGGATCAAGCTAAAACAAAAGTATGATTGAGGTTGTAATGGTGAACCGAACTAGCAAGTAAACGAGGTTGTAAATCAATGGAAGAAGCGCTAGGTCAAGGGGCTAATCGCAGAGAAGCAAGCAATGATCAATGAAACAATGATAGATGAATTGATTAGGGATATTGGGATATTAAGAACCGTCTAGAACACAGATCACGAATATAAAACCATTCCACTTTCGAGGCTCCGGCTCCTTTGTTAATCTACCTAGTCGCTAAACTTTTGGTATGTCCCTAGGTGATTAAATCAAGCATTAGAATGAATAGGTTCTGATACAGTTCACTAGATTATAGTAGATCAACTTTCGCAGTCTAAGAAACCTAGCTTGTCAAAGAATATGTCCGGCGAATGATACAACACTGTCGAGGCTCAAATCAACCTAAGATCGGATTACTAGATGCGCGGTAAAGCAATCAGCATTAGTTAAGTGCACAAGACGAGACAAAGACTCTAATATAATCCCTAGCTAATCATCGAAATCAAAGATCATGCAAGCAACTCATTGAATAGTAACCCTAGCAACCTAACTAGTGGATTACTCAGACATGATCAAAGCAAACACACATAGAGATGAAGAAAACATGATTGCAATAAAACTTAGAGTAGGAAATCGAAATACAGGGCGGCTCTCTTTTCAAGAGGCTAAAAAGTTATATATAGTGCTAGGTCTTCAGAGGCGGCTTAGGGTTAAGCCGGGCCGTTGAAAACGTGTGAAACGGGCTTCAAAACGGGCTTCGGGTCGACCGCGGCGTTCGGGACGGTCGTGGTCGATCGGCACGGTTGGGTCGATCGTGGCCGGAGGATTCTTCGGTCGGCCGTGGGGTCGGCGGATGGTTTGGCCGATGATTTCGGCCGGACGTGGGACGTGCTTCCCGGCTCGGACGGTGCATCGGCCGTGGTACGTGAGTTGCGCGGCCGCGAGGCTTGCTTCCCGGCTCGCGCGGCGGTCGTGCGCGGCTGGTGGCGAGGCTTGGGCCGACCGCGGGACATGCTTTCCCGGGTCGTACGTGAGCTCGGCCGTGCTTTGGCGGGAGACGGACGGATGTTTGGCCGAGCGGAACATGTTCCTCTCGGCCGGTGTGCGGTTTGGGCGCGATTCTCGATAGAGCCGTCTGGACAGTCTTCACTCTTTTGGTATAACTCCTTTTCTACTCATCCAAATGAGGCCGTTCCAGTTGCGTTGGAAAGTTAACTCAATCAGAGCACGCAGGGAACTGGTCTTGATGAAATCCATTGAGTAGATCTTTTTCTGGGCCCTCTTAAAGTTGATGCTTGTGCATGGAGCGGCTTGAAGTGCAAATCCTATGGTTTTGCTCCAAAATGCATCATTTCACCTGTTTAGACTCTAGACACTATAAACACAGTAAAACTACCTTTTTAGATAGAAAACCTGCCAAAAACCATTAGAAAACAATACTAAAACAGTATAAAAAGCATGTAAAATAGAGGTATATCAACTCCCCCAGACTTAGATCTTTGCTTGTCCCCAAGCAAAAAAATCTAAATCCGTGAAAGAGGTTTGAAAACGTGGAAACTCCCTTGCTCTTTTGAATATCCTGTGAAAGGTTCCTTTCCTGTATTCCACTAAGAACATAGACAACATAAGGTTAGCTTCACATACACCCTGCAAGTTTAGCGAACAATACCAACCCAACTAGTCTCATCCAGCAATCCAAACTCTCTATTGCTAACCTCTTGCATAAATTTAAAGCGTGAGTTCTTTATCAAGGGAATATCGATCAATTGAACTTGTTCTTACCCACTTGATCTCTCCAAGATTGTCTTTGAAGTGCAATGAGTTCTTTTCCTCTCTCTTTCTCACATCAGAACTTTGAAAGGTCAATTTCTCCCTACTTTTCTAGGGTATCATTTTATTTTTTCTATTGACCCTTCTTTCAACCACAGGATAAGTCTTTAGCTTGTTCCTTGTTTGACTAAGGTATTCCATAAGACATGAAGGTACAGACATATGCATTCCTCATGCTTACTTGTTTTCCTTGTGCTCTTTGAGCTTTTTCTCATAAATATTTCTTACCATTTGGGATGGGAGAGAGAGGAGAACTCTTTAAAGATTAGACAAATCTTATTGAAAATCAAGCAAGGAACTGTCGACATGTATGCCAATCCCCTTGACAAGAGTATTAAGATTGATTAAGGGTGAGGTTAACTCTAGATTGCTTGGTTACCTTAGAAATTTTGCTGAGCTAGCATGTCGATCCACTGTAAGAGCTTCTGTTAGGCTTGTGCCTTTAGCTGGTTTCTGCTCTAGGGTCATGGATTGTTAGCACAACACTCTCAATTCTCAAAGCAAGTTCATAACTTCCGGACTGGTTTTTGACTCAATAAAACTTTTTGAAAAACATGAAACAAAGTGAATAAAACATAAGAAAAGAAAGAAAAATGCATTAGTAACACAATAAAACTCCCCCCAGACTTAACTTGCACCGTCCCGGTGAAAGCAAATCACATTAAGGTGAGAGGTAATATTCAAAGTAAAAGAAAAATAAAGAAGAAATTCATTAAAATGAGATAGGGATAGAAAATGGAGATTTGTAAGTGTCCATTGCACTAAGTACCACTTGAGATGACTATGTGTGGCAGTGAGAAGAACTCTCTTCCTCATCTATGGGGTCATCGCCTTCTGAACCAAGCTCTGAGTCTAGTGAGAACTCACCAAGGTCAGGCTCATATGGCTCTCTAGCGGTGGAAGAAGGGCGAAAGAGTCTCTCCGGTGCAATGTGGCGAACTACACGAACTAGGCGTGAGATGAAGCGAGATTGGCACTCCACTATCTTCTCCAGCTTGCTTACACGGTCTAGAGCTTGGTGCGCGGCCATGCCAGTAGTGAGAACATGGCGTTCTTGGTGGCGGCGTTGAGTCTTGACTGTGCTGAAGTGTGCGATAGGTGAGCATGGGGAATGATGGTTTCTCACTTGATGGAACATAGAAGTCTTCCTCCTTGGGCTGGAAAGTGACAACACCTGAGCGTAGGCTTGGGATGTCTCATGTGGCAGCAAGACAAGGGAAGTGTTGGCTGGACCAATTGGAAACTCATAGCAAAACCGAGTTGGGTCTTTAGTCCAACGGTTTAGGAAGTGGATGTGCTGAAGAGCATGGAGATCCAAAGGGGTTGGCTTGGGTAGTGGCTCATAGTTGGGAATGTCAATCCCCACATGTTGCACTATGGCCGTGATAAGCCTCCCAAAACGAACACAAAGCTTCTTGTTGCCTTCCAAGTCTTTAGCTAGCTTCCTCACATTGATGAATGTCTTGGCAAGTAAAAGTCCAAGGTTGGCCTTGTACTCATGCTTGATGAATGGTGTGGTGAGGATGTAGAACTCATCAGTTGTGACCTTGTTGGCTTCTTGTTTGCATTGGAAAGTGGTGGAGATGAGGCGGTGCACATAGCGAATGGCTGGATGAGTGATTCTAGACACCTTTGATTTGAAGGCAAGAATGGTTCATTGGCAAAGTGTGTCCAATCAGCAAAGGCAGCTTGTTTCCTCTTTGAGTTCTCCTTGAAGTCATGTGCTGTCTCATTGGGAAGTCCAAAGAGTTGGCATAGAGCTGAGATGGAGATGCGCCCATTGGCATCGCCTATCTTGAAGAGTAGGAGTCCATCACCAGCTGGTTGGTCTCCATTGTGGTTGGGAAAGGCAAGAGCTACTGTGGAGAGGAACTCCTTGGTGAGTTGTGAGTACTCACTACACTCTAGCTTGAAGAGCTTGCTCAAGCCTAGCTTCCTTATGTACCATGTGACATCATCTCTTATCTTGAGAAGATCAAGGGTTTGGGTGTCCATCTTCACACAAGGTTCGATGTTCACCTTCTCCATTGCCTTCTTGCACTTTCTTGGGTCTTGGATTTGTTCTCCAACAAAGTTACAAGTGCCCAATCATCTTCTCCTCTTGGACTCTCCACATGTTCTTGACTTGCATCAATGGAATGTGGTGAAGTTGGTGCTCTTGCATTGGAGCTACTACTCCCTAGCTTGATTTGTTTCTTTGGTGGTTCCATGAATGGGTTCTTCTTCTTCTTCATACTCTCATTTCCTTTTGTCTTTGCCATTGGGTACCTACAAGAGCAAATTCTTGGGAAGAAATATGAGTTTGTGATTAATGCAAAAGAAGAATAAGCTAATTGAGTTGTAATAATGATATGGAATAATGGAACAACTCAAGGCTTAATCATGAATCAAAGAGACAAAATGGAAATTTCACTTTTTCAAAGTTAATTTTCGGATTTTACTGTTCATCTCAAGATTATGGTGCTTAAAATCGAAATTTTCAGCAAATCAAGAGAAATTGAGTTTCTAATCCAAGTAATCACTAGATAAACTAATGAATTGAAGTATGCCAAGCAATTTCACCTTTGAATAAGGGGTTTGGAATGCCCAATAAGTTTTGTGAAAAACTATTCAATTGTGAAATTAAACTTCAAATAACTCTAAACCACCTAGGTTCCACCTAGCTAAGTTCATTACAAGACTAATAAGGATGGTAATTTCAAGTTTAGACAAGAGTTTAGACCAAACAAGAAACTTATTGAATTTCGATCTTGCATAAACATAGGATTAGAGTTAGAAGACATACCTTGTGTGTTGAAAAGTGAATAAGGGTTGCAAGAGCAAGTAAATTCCAATTTAGAGTTATGAACAGTAAAAGTTTTGAAATCAAAACTCTTAGAGTTCCTCTAATGGAGTTTAGGGTTTTGGAGAAGAAAGAGAGGTTCTTGTTTTTCAAGGGAAAGGTAAAGTATAAATCTAAATCCTATCAATTTTCCTTTTCAAATTCGAATTTTGATTGAAAACCGGTTTAAGTTGGTTTAGGATTGGTTAAAACCGGTTTGAATTAATGAAAAGGGGACTTACCTTGGCCGAGAAAAGTTTGGGCCGATGGCCGATGGATTTGTCGCGGTCGTGCGATTTGGTCGGCCAAATTCGCGGAACGATTTCGGCCGAGGCGTGTTTCCCGGATCGACCGCACGGTCGGTCCGTTCCGATACATTTGGCCGATCGCGGCCGTTTCTTCCGGTCGCGTGCGCTCGACGGTTTTGTCGCGCGATGTGATCCGGCCGAGCGGCCGTTCCTTCCCGGCTCGACCGTACGGTCGGCCCGATTGGAATTGCTCGGCCAAAATTTTTTGCGCGTCCGCGGCCAATGTTTTGGCGCGGATTGTGTTTTCACACCTTTTTCTCCTTCTATCCTATCTTAAAACAAAGAAAACACAAAAGCAAAACAAAAACTAAGAAATTTAAAGAAAGAAAAGTAAAAGTACCTCATGGGTTGCCTCCCATGCAGCGCTTGTTTTAAGTCTTTAGCTTGACTGTAAGGCTTGGCGCTCAGGAGAAGATGGAGACAAGAGGCATCTTTGATCCTCCAAGTCTTTTCTCCTTGCAATGAGTATCTGGTGGGTGATTCACAGCTGGATAGACAATCTCTCCATGAATGTCCCTTGGCACTACTGCCTTAGGAAAAAGCTTTAGAGTTCTTGTCACTTTCTCCTTGAATCCTTCTAGATTCTCATCAATAAGCTCCTTTGGGAATAGAAGCTTCATGTTGCGGCCAGACCTAGGCTTTCTAACCTTCCTTCTTGGCTTGGCCTCATCTTCAATCTTGGTTGATCCCTTGGGCGGTTTTGGTGTAGGGGCCTTAGTCTTACTCCTTGCTTGTTTGGCAAGCTGCTTGGGCTTAGGAATGGGATCTTCCTTGATTGTTTCTTCAGTTTCTCCTTCTTGGGGTGGCTTCAAAGTAACTTTCTCCTCTTGGACCATGTCAACAAAAGAGTTCTTTGTTGAACACATAGGGAAGAACATACCCTTGTTCACCTTGTTGAAAGAGATTCTTTGATTGGGGAAATCAAATATGGCACCCACAGTAGACAGGAAAGGGGTTCCAAATATGAGAGGTCTATGGCTACTCTCTCTCATTTCCACAATCTGGAAATCGGTAGGGATAGAGCAATTTCCAATCTGCACCATCACATTAGGCACAAAGCCATAGGGGTTTGTGAGAATGAATCAGCATAGTTGATGGAGATGGATGATGGCTCTATCTTGGTGAGGCCTATCTTGTCAGCTATCCTCTTAGACATGATGTTCACATTGGCTCCTGTGTCACACAAAGATTGCTCAAGAATGTTACCTTTGATGATACAAGGCACAACAAACTTTCCTGAGTTATCTGTCTTGGGGATAATCTTTGGGAAGAGTCTTCTCTTTCTAGCTCGATTGGACTCTCTCTCTGGGTAATTCTCTTCAGGCCAAATCATGCAATCAACAGTAGGTTTTGAAAGCATCCATTCTGGAACTTGGTCTTCAAATCTTTCTTCTATGGCGGCTGAGTTGCAAAAGGACTTCTTGGATTCAGCTTCCTGTCTCTTAACAGCTTCCATAGTTTGAGTGACTTGAGTCTCTAGTTTCTTCACATGAGTGGCAACAGCATCATACTTGGTGTTGAGATTGCTGAACAAAGTGTCCATCTTCTCATACATCTCTTTAGTTTTCTCTTCTGGCCATCCATGATCTGTTGGAGGATTCCTTCAAATCTCCCACCTTGTTGGTTTGGAGGAGCTTGATTTGGTGAAGAAGCATATGGCTCCTTGGGCGGATATGATGATCTCTGCTCATATCCTTGCCTTGGCTGAAATTGACTTCCTTGAGATTGGTAAGGAGGTCTTTGTTGTTGTGGATACCTTGGAGGATACACTTGGTCTTGAGGATTCTCCACATTGGGGTTTCTATAAGACATGTTGGGGTTTGGGCGATAGCTTGGATTGTATCCCTTGTTCCCATAGTTTCCAATGTAGTTCACATCTTCTTCATTATTAGAGAAATCTCCCATGCATTCTCTTGATGGGTCTTCATTAGCATCACTCATCCCTTCTATTGCATTGATATGCTTGAGCTGTCCCTTAAGAACTTGAGCCATCATGTTCTTGAGTTCAGTCATTTGAAAAGAATCAGGGGAGCTAGTAGTGGTGCGGCTTGAGCGGTCATAATCAGGACAGTTGTTACAATCACTAGCTGCAAGATTCTCAATAAGAACCTTAGCTTCATCAACAGTCTTGGTCATGAAGTTTCCATTGCTTGCAGTATCCAATGAAAGCTTGTACTTGTGGTCTATGCCACGATAGAAGATGTTCCATAGGTTTCCCTCATTGAAACCATGATTAGGGCAGTCCCTAATGTACTCCTTGAATCGATCTAGCGCCTCATAGAAAGATTCATTGTTGGCTTGGCGAAAGTTGGAGATCTTGTTCCTACAGAAATTGATCTTTGCTTGGTGTAGAAGTGGTTGATGAAAGCAGCCTTGTACTCATCCCAAGTGGTGATGGAGTGAGCTGGCAGAGACTTCAACCATCTTGAAGCTTTGTCGCCAAGAGAGAATGAAAAGAGCTTGCACTTCAAGTAGTCAGCAGAGACTCCATTGGATCTTGTAGTGCTGCAAATTTCTTCAAAGTTTTCTATGTGATCAAGAGGATGCTCAGCTGGAAGGCCATTGAATTGGTTCTGTCTAACCAATGCTATGATCTGAGGCTTGATCTCATAGTCATTCCTTGCAGGAAGTGGTGGATGGATAGGGTTTCTATCCATGAAGAAAGCATCGGCAGAGTCATAGTCTCCGATTGTAGGTGCTCCAGCTTGAGGTTGTGCATTCACATCTCCAGCAGGGTCTTGTGGATTGGAGGAGGAGGTGGATCTCTTCCTTCTTCTTGAGCGCGCGCCACTTCAGCGGCGTGAGCGCGAGCTGCTTCGTCGGCCATCTCTTGGGCTTTTGCTTCCTAAGTTGCTTCTCAAGCTTGTCTATCTCTGGATGTTCAACTAGGTTGTCCTTGTTGGACCTCCTAGTCATGCACCTGAAAAGAGTCTTGGAAACAAGTTAAATCAAAAGGGAAAAACAAAAACAAAAAAAAATCAAAGAAAAGAAATCAAAAACTAAAATTCAAAAGCAAAAAAAGCAAAAAAAAAGGTTCTAGACTAGATCCTAGTCGAGTTCCAAAGGTACTGCTGCAGTCCCCGGCAACGGCGCCAAAAACTTGATGTGAGTCAGGTTTTACCAAACTCCTAGACCTCTGCAAGTGCACAGATCGCGGAAGTATGGGTATCGAACACAAGGACTGGCTATTGAGTACACTTTGAAACTATGGATTTTGGATCAAGCTAAAACAAAAGTATGATTGAGGTTGTAATGGTGAACCGAACTAGCAAGTAAACGAGGTTGTAAATCAATAAAGGAAAAGCGCTAGGTCATAGGGGCTATCGCAGAGAAGCAAGCAATGATCAATGAAACAATGATAGATTAATTGATTAGGGATATTGGGATATTAAGAACCATCTAGAACACAGATCACGAATATAAAACCATTCCACTTTCGAGGCTCCGGCTCCTTTGCTAATCTACCTAGTCGCTAAACTTTTGGTATGTCCCTAGGTGATTAAATCAAGCATTAGAATGAATAGGTTCTGATACAGTTCACTAGATATAGATAGATCAACTTTCGCAGTCTAAGAAACCTAGCTTGTCAAAGAATATGTCCGGCGAATGATACAGCACTGTCGAGGCTCAAATCAACCTAAGATCGGATTACTAGATGCGCGGTAAAGCAATCAGCATTAGTTAAGTGCACAAGACGAGACAAAGACTCTAATATAATCCCTAGCTAATCATTGAAATCAAAGATCATGCAAGCAACTCATTGAATAGTAACCCTAGCAACCTAACTAGTGGATTACTCAGACATGATCAAAGCAAACACACATAGAGATGAAGAAAACATGATTGCAATAAAACTTAGAGTAGGAAATCGAAATACAGGGCGGCTCTCTTTCTCAAGAGGCTAAAAATATATATATAGTGCTAGGTCTTCAGAGGCGGCTTAGGGTTAAGCCGGGCTTGAAAACAAAGTTTGGGCTTCAAAACGGGCTTCGGGTCGACCGCGGCGTTGGGACGGTCGGTCGGGACGATCGGCCGGACAATCGGGTCGTGGTCGGCATCGGAACGGTCGGGGTCGTGGCCGAGGATTCTTCGGTCGGCCGTCGGGTCGGCGGCGGATGGTTTGGCCGAAGGTTCTCGGCCGGACGTGGGACGTTCTCCCGGTCGGACGGGTGATCGGCCGCGGACATGAGTTGCGCGGCCGCGAGGCTGTTCCCGGTTCGCGCGGCGCGGTCGTGCGCGGCTTATGGTGGCGAGCTTGGCTCGACCGCGGGACAATGTTTCCCGGGTCGGTACGTGAGCTCGGCCGTGACTTGGCCGGATGGAATACGGATGTTCTGGCCGAGCGCGGACATAGTTCCTCTCGGCCGGGTGCGCGGTTGGCGCGATTCTCGATAAGCCGTCTGGACAGTCTTCACTCTTTTGGTTATAACTCCTTTTCTACTCATCCAAATGATGCCATTCCATTGCGTTGGAAAGTTAACTCAATCAGAGCACGCAGGGAACTGGTCTTGATGAAATCCATTGAGTAGATCTTTTTCTGGGCCCTCTTAAAGTTGGTGCTTGTGCATGGAGCGGCTTGAAGTGCAAATCCTATGGTTTTGCTCCAAAATGCATCATTTCACCTGTTTAGACTCTAGACACTATAAACACAGTAAAACTACCTTTTTAGATAGAAAACCTGCCAAAAACCATTAGAAAACAACTAAAACAGTATAAAAAGCATGTAAAATAGAGGTATATTATTCCCGGAGGAGGGCTTATAATCGTCCGTAGCTCAGCAAAACTTCGTTCATGTTTGGGTAAGTATGGGTCCATCTAGTTCATCTTATACACTACAAGTGAGTTTCCACAATGTGGAGGCACAGAGGTACATTTCGGACTCCTTACCTCTTCTGGTTCCCAAATTTGGTCCATTTGATGTTCCTCCCTTGGATTGGGACCGTTTCACTCATGTTTGTCCTCATAGTAATGTATAGAACCTAATAATCAATGTTTGGGTAAGTGGGTCCATCTAGTTCATCTTATACACTACAAGTGAGTTCCGACAACGTGGAGGCACAGAGGTACATTTCGGACTCCTTACCTCTTATGGTTCCCAAATTTGGTCCATTTGATGTTCCTCCCTTGGATTGAGTCCGTTTCACTCATTTTTGTCCTTATAGTCATGTGTAGATGCTATTAATCCATGTTTGGGTAAGTATGGTTCTATCTAGTTCATCTTATAGACTAGAACTGAATTCCTACAATGTGGAGGCACAGAGGTACATTTCGGACCCCTTACCTTTTCTGGTTCCCAAATTAGGTCTATTTGATGTTCCTCCTTTGGATTGAGACCGTTTCACTCATGTTTGTCTTCATAGTCATGTGTAGAAGCTATTTATCCATGTTTAGGTAAGTATGGGTCCATCTAGTTCATCTTATACACTACAAGTGAGTTTCCACAATGTGAAGGCACATAGGTACAATTCGGACTCCTTACCACTTATGGTTCCCAAATTTGGTCCATTTGATGTTCCTCCCTGGGATTGATACCGTTGCACTTCTGTTTGTCCTCATAGTAATGTGGAGAACCTATGAATCCATGTTTAGGTAAGTATGGGTCCATCTAATTCCATTTATACACTACAAGTGAGTTCCTACAATGTGGAGGCACATAGGTACATTTCAGACTCCTTACCTCTTCCGGTTCCCAAATTTGGTCCATTTGATGTTCCTCCCTTGGATTGAGACCGTTTCACTCATGTTTGTCCTCATAGTAATGTATAGAACCTAATAATCCATGTTTGGGTAAGTATGAGTCCATCTAGTTTGTCTTATACACTACACGTGAGTTCCGACAATGTGGAGGCACATAGGTACATTTCGGACTCCTTAGCTCTTATGGTTCACAAATTTGTCCATTTCATGTTCCTCCCTTGGATTGAGACCGTTTCACTCATGTTTGTCCTCATTGTCATGTTGATATGCGCTGCATCTTTGGGATGAGTACAAGTAATAATTCCCTAAGACAACTAGTGTTGCAAGTGCACAACATATAATTGTAGTATTTAGGGGTCGAACCACAAGGGATTGGATTTCACACATTACATAATCATAGAGTTTAAATGACTAAGCTAAATCAAAAGATGCAAGGGTTTGTGTTTGTTTAGAACACGCAAAAGAAATAACAATGCAATTCTATACAAGCAACATTATTGAACTATTGAAAACTCTTTTGAAAACATGAGCCAAGTCGATTGAAAAGTTTGTTAAAATCCGATTCTTTTGAACTCAAAACACTAAGGAAGGATTATTCCACTTTCGTGGTTCCAATCCCCTATGTCTCTTAAACCAATGGGCTCAGCTTTCGTTGGTCATTGTAGAGTGAGACATGCATTACATCCAAGTAATGATTGTTCACAAAACTCTTTAGGTCTACTTTCGTAGCCTAAAACGATTTGCCCATCAAATATTGTGTCCGGAGATATAACAAGCTTTTGGAGAGTATATCAACCTAAAATCAAGTCACTAGTTAGCTACTCTAGCAACAAGCATTAAGCATAAATAAAGATGGAGAACCATAGGGTTTCCCCTTTTAACAATCGATTCAAGATGGCCATTATATCACGTCCTCATTGGAAGGATCCATAATTCAACAATGAGTCTTAGATAGTAGATGAAGTCTCATGAATCCTTAGAGAGAGAGGCGGCGGAATATGACTAAACCACGCCTCACCCTTAGGGAGAAATCTCTACTTCTAGACTATATAAATTGAAACATGCAAGCTATATACAAATGCAAAAGAAGAAAAGAAAGAAGAAGGAGACCACCTAAGTGGCTCCGAACTTTATTGAATAAGTGTTTCTTGTTATGCGGCTGGTGATTCTTATTACAAGAGGCTAAAAGCAAGTATATATAGGTAGAGAGCGGGTCTAGGTCGGCAAAGTTGAGCGCGCGCAGAAGAGGAAAGTTTCCATTTCTCTTTAGCCGCTTGAGCTTGCTCTCCAAGTTCTTGAATGGGCCGCGTTCAGGCCAATGGAAGCTTCTGGATTGAGTTATGCTAGTGTCAAGATGAGCCAAGGCCTTGGGCGCGGTATCTCGGGCCTCTTGATCCATCAAAGTCTCCATGGGCTCTACTTAGGCGCTCGTCGGACATGTCTTGGTAGAAAATAAGTTCCGGTCCAACGAGTGATCCAAATGACCTCTTTCCACTTCGCCGCGGGTCATGACTCAAATATCTATCTTTCCATATAAGAATCATGACTTTTGGACGTCGGGAAGGCATGAACATGCGGTCGTACTTCGGATGCTCCGGTTTGGTCTTTAGCGAGAAATGTAGATTTTGGTGCTCTAGACTTGGGAACTTGGTGATTTGACTCTTTTTGCTCCATTTTGACTCTTCTTTGCTATTTTGACCTGAATGATGCTCAAAACCAGAATATACAAGAAAACTACCTCTTGGGCTAAAAACCACATTATTTGTATTAAAAACATAGTGAAAACCTTGATAAAAACATGAAAGATATGGGTATATCAACTCCCCCAGACTTAGCCTTTTGCTTGTCCCCAAGCAAACTAAGAGAGGAAGAGAGGTTTGAAAACGCAAGAACTCTCAAATCATTAGGAAATCCGGGTTGGCTTGGTTTTAGTAATCCACATGAAAGTAGTAAAGGCAAATATTTGAATTAAGAACAAGAGTACATACCATGAGTTTTGCGATTTTTCCAAGGCGGCCCACCTCTCTTTGGACAATCCAATTCACCCTCCTTGACTCCTTTCATTTCTAAAGGTGTGGTCTCAACTAGGGAGTATCGATCAGCCGGCTTTAGACTCTTACTCATCCCCTTGTTTTGGCACTTGTCTTTTTACTCCATGTTTCTCCTCTCTCTCTTCTCACTTCTTTGAGTTGACTCATCCCTTTTTTAGGGTAGCGAAGTATTTTTTTATTCAACTCCTTCTCTTTATTATAGAGGTTTTGCTTGATCTTCCACAGACGCGAGTATTGATGGTGTTTGCCACCGAATCCCCGGTTGCTTGGATTCATAGGCCTTCCATAGACGCGAGTATTGATGGTGTTTGCCACCGAATCCCCGGTTATTTACCTTCCTTTTTTTTTTTTCTTTAAATTTGAAGGGGAGAGAGAGGGAAGCACGAACTCACTAAGACTTTTTCATTTGATGGAGAGGATGAGGAATCATGCCATTTGTATGCCAAGCCCCTAGCTGAGAAGATTAAGTTCATTAAGGGCGGAGTCAAGAGTGGATCCTTCTCAAGTCCTTGGAGGTGTGGGCGTTTTTGGTAGATCGATCAACTCATAGTGTCCCTGTGGTAAGATGTATTGCCAAGACTGCTTCAATGGTCACTTAAACGTTAGCACAACAATGGTTAGATCCAAGATAAGGTCATAATCCTTTGACAAAATTTTGACTCAATAAAACGACTCAATGAAATTCAAAAAGAACAAACTTGTTAGTAATCCCCCCAGACTTAACTTGCACCGTCTCGGTGTAAGAAAAATCCAATTAAGAGAGGTAATGATAAATAGAATGGAAAAGTTAGAGTTTGTAGAAAATTGTACCCAAATTTTTGGCCTTTGATGTGAAGATCGGTTGTGCGCTAGGAGGTTGCTTCCAGGAATGAACTGACTGGTGCAAACATCATAGCTGTTGGATTTGGTTGGATGAATGTGACAATTCTCCCTTGGTTTTCTGTTTTTCGCCTTTTTGGCCGAGACTGGTCCGTTTTGGTCGACCGGATGGTGATGGTATGGACTACAGCTCGAACCGTGAAGATTTCCTCGACCTATCTTGAAATTTCGTCGACCAATATTGTATAATATGGCGACTGGTGAAGTTTGGGGTCGTTTGAACGAGTGGTTTGAGATCTCCTTTGAAAAATTTTCAAATTGGCTCCGGGAACGTCTTCCTTCGGCTTCTCCAATTCTGCTCGTTCCAATCCGGATTTTCTTCTTTAGATGCGATGTGGATGCTTGATGGAGGTGATTTGAGCCGGTGGCCGCGGTAAATGCCGTGATTTGGATTGTCGGCCATTTTACTTGCTCGCGATCGGCCAAATTTCACTCCATCGGCCATCTCTTGAATTGTAAGGAATTCATTGTACTGAAATGAAGTTTCATCGACCAACCTTATGTTTTGTGGCTCCTTGTGAAGTTTGAGGCGATTTGAACGTGTGGATTCGGAGATCTTTCGTCGTGCGCGCCAATGGCTTCGTGATGTGATTCCTTTGGCCATCTTGTATTCTGTTCGATCGTCTCCTTCCTTTCTTCTTCCTTGGTGTTTTTTGGACTCCAGAGGATCAGTTTCCACCGGTGTTCGCGCCTTCTTGAGGTTTTGAGTTCGTCGGCCATTCTATGCATCGCCGTCGGCCGTATTGAGCTTCTTCGTCTATCTCACGTAGCAGGCACTTTTTCTCGTCCTATCTTTTGGATTTGCCGACCAAAATGATGTTTTGAGGTCGCCTGTGAAGTTTGGTGGACTTCGGTCGTGCCGTTTGGGAGATGGTCGAGCATTGTCGCTTGGTTCGTCGATTCTGGCCGAGAGAGTGATTGTGATGTGATATCTCCTTTTTACTCGGGCCAATTGAGTTCTGCTTCGACCGAACTGTTTTTCTATCCCTCCTGGATTGAATTGTGGTTGGATTTCCCTCATCTCTCATGTTTGGCATGTAAATCCTCCTTTGGCCGGTTGTGGCTCCTTTGCGCGCCATGTTTGTTGATATTTTGAACCGGTTCTTTCCTGTCATGTTTTATCTGAAAAACACTAGTAACTCTTTGTTAAACTCTGTCAATGATTGAGTTGTTCAAAATAGTTTGAACTTCCCAATCAAAGACTTGATCGTGAAACCATATGTACTTGTGATCTTGATCAGAAATCCAAGTAGTGTGTAGTGGTTTAATTTGATAGAAATAGTGTTTAAAAGAAATGACAGTAAGAATGGAAGTGATACTTACCTTTGCCTTGTGCAATAGTGTTCCAATGGCCGGATTTTATTGTGCCGGGCCCTTCTTGGACTTCTTTGCTTCTTGAAACATGGGTGGGACTTGGGTGGGACTCAAACTAGACTCAATGCTTCACTTAGACCAAAGATGGTTAATCTTTTGAGGTCAAGTCGTGGCTATGCAGCTTATCCAATGCATGTTTATGTAGACCTCCTTTTGGTACTTTTTCCTAAAACACTTTTTATTTTATTTTTGTAAAATTTATTAAACTCTCAAAAATTTAAGAGTTATAAATAGAGTAAAATAAAATAAAAATAAAAAAAAAGAGGAAGGGATAAGAAAATGTGGGTTGCCTCCCACAAGCGCTTGTTTTAAGTCTTTGTAGCTCGACTCCTTTGTGTTCTTAGTTAGGTAGGATTGGTGGCTCCAAGAACTTCCTGTTGCCTGATGATTCCAAGTGCATCTTGTCCTGTAGAACTTCCTTGATCAAGTAGCCATGCGACTCTCCTCTTACTTGTGAGCACTCTCCTCCACTTGTGTAGCGAAATCGCTTGGATGAGAAACCGGGAGGTGCAGCATCGTAGAAGGTGTCCTTGTCAACATTGGCTAGAGAGATTCTTCTATTAGGCCAATCCATGATCGCTCCAGCTGTGGCTAGGAATGATCTTCCAAGCAAAAGCTTTAAGTCCTCCGGATCCTTCATGGTTACTACATAGAAGTTGGCTGGAACTATGCAGCCTCCAAAATCAAGCTGAATGTCTTTAACCTCTCCAAGTGGTTCGGTCAATGATGAATCAGCTAGCTTTAAATCCATTCGAGATTTCACAATTGAATTGATCAATCCCAACTTCTTGGCTATCTCGGCCGGCATAAGGTTCACACTAGAACCGGAATCGCAAAGAGCATCATCAAAGTAGCTTCCATTGATAGAGAAATGTATAAGGAAGTAACCTGGGTCATGAAGCTTGTGTAGAAACCTAGGTTTAGGCATCCCCTTTCTTGCTTCCTCGTACATCTTTTCCAATTCAGCTAGACTCCAATCTTGTGTCCAAGCTAGGTCTTGCATGAATGAGCTCTTGTTGCAAGCATTATCAAACGGCACACCATA
>CACVBM020001622.1:8256-27956 GCA_902728155.2 Microthlaspi erraticum
AGAATCAATCCAAGAGGAACATCAAATGGACCTAATTTGGGAACCGGAAGAGGTAAGGAGTCCGAAATGTACCTCTGTGACTCCACATTGTGGAAACTCACTTGTAGTGTATAAGATGAACTAGATGGACCCATACTTACCCAAACATGGATTAATAGGTTCTACACATGACTATGAGGACAAACATGAGTGAAACGGTCTCAATCCAAGGGAGGAACATCAAATGGACCTAATTTGGGAACCGGAAGAGGTAAGGAGTCCGAAATGTACCTCTGTGACTCCACATTGTGGAAACTCACTTGTAGTGTATAAGATGAACTAGATGGACCCATACTTACCCAAACATGGATTAATAGGTTCTACACATGACTATGAGGACAAACATGAGTGAAACGGTCTCAATCCAAGGGAGGAACATCAAATGGACCTAATTTGGGAACCGGAAGAGGTAAGGAGTCCGAAATGTACCTCTGTGACTCCACATTGTGGAAACTCACTTGTAGTGTATAAGATGAACTAGATGGACCCATACTTACCCAAACATGGATTAATAGGTTCTACACATGACTATGAGGACAAACATGAGTGAAACGGTCTCAATCCAAGGGAGGAACATCAAATGGACCTAATTTGGGAACCGGAAGAGGTAAGGAGTCCGAAATGTACCTCTGTGACTCCACATTGTGGAAACTCACTTGTAGTGTATAAGATGAACTAGATGGACCCATACTTACCCAAACATGGATTAATAGGTTCTACACATGACTATGAGGACAAACATGAGTGAAACGGTCTCAATCCAAGGGAGGAACATCAAATGGACCTAATTTGGGAACCGGAAGAGGTAAGGAGTCCGAAATGTACCTCTGTGACTCCACATTGTGGAAACTCACTTGTAGTGTATAAGATGAACTAGATGGACCCATACTTACCCAAACATGGATTAATAGGTTCTACACATGACTATGAGGACAAACATGAGTGAAACGGTCTCAATCCAAGGGAGGAACATCAAATGGACCTAATTTGGGAACCGGAAGAGGTAAGGAGTCCGAAATGTACCTCTGTGACTCCACATTGTGGAAACTCACTTGTAGTGTATAAGATGAACTAGATGGACCCATACTTACCCAAACATGGATTAATAGGTTCTACACATGACTATGAGGACAAACATGAGTGAAACGGTCTCAATCCAAGGGAGGAACATCAAATGGACCTAATTTGGGAACCGGAAGAGGTAAGGAGTCCGAAATGTACCTCTGTGACTCCACATTGTGGAAACTCACTTGTAGTGTATAAGATGAACTAGATGGACCCATACTTACCCAAACATGGATTAATAGGTTCTACACATGACTATGAGGACAAACATGAGTGAAACGGTCTCAATCCAAGGGAGGAACATCAAATGGACCTAATTTGGGAACCGGAAGAGGTAAGGAGTCCGAAATGTACCTCTGTGACTCCACATTGTGGAAACTCACTTGTAGTGTATAAGATGAACTAGATGGACCCATACTTACCCAAACATGGATTAATAGGTTCTACACATGACTATGAGGACAAACATGAGTGAAACGGTCTCAATCCAAGGGAGGAACATCAAATGGACCTAATTTGGGAACCGGAAGAGGTAAGGAGTCCGAAATGTACCTCTGTGACTCCACATTGTGGAAACTCACTTGTAGTGTATAAGATGAACTAGATGGACCCATACTTACCCAAACATGGATTAATAGGTTCTACACATGACTATGAGGACAAACATGAGTGAAACGGTCTCAATCCAAGGGAGGAACATCAAATGGACCTAATTTGGGAACCGGAAGAGGTAAGGAGTCCGAAATGTACCTCTGTGACTCCACATTGTGGAAACTCACTTGTAGTGTATAAGATGAACTAGATGGACCCATACTTACCCAAACATGGATTAATAGGTTCTACACATGACTATGAGGACAAACATGAGTGAAACGGTCTCAATCCAAGGGAGGAACATCAAATGGACCTAATTTGGGAACCGGAAGAGGTAAGGAGTCCGAAATGTACCTCTGTGACTCCACATTGTGGAAACTCACTTGTAGTGTATAAGATGAACTAGATGGACCCATACTTACCCAAACATGGATTAATAGGTTCTACACATGACTATGAGGACAAACATGAGTGAAACGGTCTCAATCCAAGGGAGGAACATCAAATGGACCTAATTTGGGAACCGGAAGAGGTAAGGAGTCCGAAATGTACCTCTGTGACTCCACATTGTGGAAACTCACTTGTAGTGTATAAGATGAACTAGATGGACCCATACTTACCCAAACATGGATTAATAGGTTCTACACATGACTATGAGGACAAACATGAGTGAAACGGTCTCAATCCAAGGGAGGAACATCAAATGGACCTAATTTGGGAACCGGAAGAGGTAAGGAGTCCGAAATGTACCTCTGTGACTCCACATTGTGGAAACTCACTTGTAGTGTATAAGATGAACTAGATGGACCCATACTTACCCAAACATGGATTAATAGGTTCTACACATGACTATGAGGACAAACATGAGTGAAACGGTCTCAATCCAAGGGAGGAACATCAAATGGACCTAATTTGGGAACCGGAAGAGGTAAGGAGTCCGAAATGTACCTCTGTGACTCCACATTGTGGAAACTCACTTGTAGTGTATAAGATGAACTAGATGGACCCATACTTACCCAAACATGGATTAATAGGTTCTACACATGACTATGAGGACAAACATGAGTGAAACGGTCTCAATCCAAGGGAGGAACATCAAATGGACCTAATTTGGGAACCGGAAGAGGTAAGGAGTCCGAAATGTACCTCTGTGACTCCACATTGTGGAAACTCACTTGTAGTGTATAAGATGAACTAGATGGACCCATACTTACCCAAACATGGATTAATAGGTTCTACACATGACTATGAGGACAAACATGAGTGAAACGGTCTCAATCCAAGGGAGGAACATCAAATGGACCTAATTTGGGAACCGGAAGAGGTAAGGAGTCCGAAATGTACCTCTGTGACTCCACATTGTGGAAACTCACTTGTAGTGTATAAGATGAACTAGATGGACCCATACTTACCCAAACATGGATTAATAGGTTCTACACATGACTATGAGGACAAACATGAGTGAAACGGTCTCAATCCAAGGGAGGAACATCAAATGGACCTAATTTGGGAACCGGAAGAGGTAAGGAGTCCGAAATGTACCTCTGTGACTCCACATTGTGGAAACTCACTTGTAGTGTATAAGATGAACTAGATGGACCCATACTTACCCAAACATGGATTAATAGGTTCTACACATGACTATGAGGACAAACATGAGTGAAACGGTCTCAATCCAAGGGAGGAACATCAAATGGACCTAATTTGGGAACCGGAAGAGGTAAGGAGTCCGAAATGTACCTCTGTGACTCCACATTGTGGAAACTCACTTGTAGTGTATAAGATGAACTAGATGGACCCATACTTACCCAAACATGGATTAATAGGTTCTACACATGACTATGAGGACAAACATGAGTGAAACGGTCTCAATCCAAGGGAGGAACATCAAATGGACCTAATTTGGGAACCGGAAGAGGTAAGGAGTCCGAAATGTACCTCTGTGACTCCACATTGTGGAAACTCACTTGTAGTGTATAAGATGAACTAGATGGACCCATACTTACCCAAACATGGATTAATAGGTTCTACACATGACTATGAGGACAAACATGAGTGAAACGGTCTCAATCCAAGGGAGGAACATCAAATGGACCTAATTTGGGAACCGGAAGAGGTAAGGAGTCCGAAATGTACCTCTGTGACTCCACATTGTGGAAACTCACTTGTAGTGTATAAGATGAACTAGATGGACCCATACTTACCCAAACATGGATTAATAGGTTCTACACATGACTATGAGGACAAACATGAGTGAAACGGTCTCAATCCAAGGGAGGAACATCAAATGGACCTAATTTGGGAACCGGAAGAGGTAAGGAGTCCGAAATGTACCTCTGTGACTCCACATTGTGGAAACTCACTTGTAGTGTATAAGATGAACTAGATGGACCCATACTTACCCAAACATGGATTAATAGGTTCTACACATGACTATGAGGACAAACATGAGTGAAACGGTCTCAATCCAAGGGAGGAACATCAAATGGACCTAATTTGGGAACCGGAAGAGGTAAGGAGTCCGAAATGTACCTCTGTGACTCCACATTGTGGAAACTCACTTGTAGTGTATAAGATGAACTAGATGGACCCATACTTACCCAAACATGGATTAATAGGTTCTACACATGACTATGAGGACAAACATGAGTGAAACGGTCTCAATCCAAGGGAGGAACATCAAATGGACCTAATTTGGGAACCGGAAGAGGTAAGGAGTCCGAAATGTACCTCTGTGACTCCACATTGTGGAAACTCACTTGTAGTGTATAAGATGAACTAGATGGACCCATACTTACCCAAACATGGATTAATAGGTTCTACACATGACTATGAGGACAAACATGAGTGAAACGGTCTCAATCCAAGGGAGGAACATCAAATGGACCTAATTTGGGAACCGGAAGAGGTAAGGAGTCCGAAATGTACCTCTGTGACTCCACATTGTGGAAACTCACTTGTAGTGTATAAGATGAACTAGATGGACCCATACTTACCCAAACATGGATTAATAGGTTCTACACATGACTATGAGGACAAACATGAGTGAAACGGTCTCAATCCAAGGGAGGAACATCAAATGGACCTAATTTGGGAACCGGAAGAGGTAAGGAGTCCGAAATGTACCTCTGTGACTCCACATTGTGGAAACTCACTTGTAGTGTATAAGATGAACTAGATGGACCCATACTTACCCAAACATGGATTAATAGGTTCTACACATGACTATGAGGACAAACATGAGTGAAACGGTCTCAATCCAAGGGAGGAACATCAAATGGACCTAATTTGGGAACCGGAAGAGGTAAGGAGTCCGAAATGTACCTCTGTGACTCCACATTGTGGAAACTCACTTGTAGTGTATAAGATGAACTAGATGGACCCATACTTACCCAAACATGGATTAATAGGTTCTACACATGACTATGAGGACAAACATGAGTGAAACGGTCTCAATCCAAGGGAGGAACATCAAATGGACCTAATTTGGGAACCGGAAGAGGTAAGGAGTCCGAAATGTACCTCTGTGACTCCACATTGTGGAAACTCACTTGTAGTGTATAAGATGAACTAGATGGACCCATACTTACCCAAACATGGATTAATAGGTTCTACACATGACTATGAGGACAAACATGAGTGAAACGGTCTCAATCCAAGGGAGGAACATCAAATGGACCTAATTTGGGAACCGGAAGAGGTAAGGAGTCCGAAATGTACCTCTGTGACTCCACATTGTGGAAACTCACTTGTAGTGTATAAGATGAACTAGATGGACCCATACTTACCCAAACATGGATTAATAGGTTCTACACATGACTATGAGGACAAACATGAGTGAAACGGTCTCAATCCAAGGGAGGAACATCAAATGGACCTAATTTGGGAACCGGAAGAGGTAAGGAGTCCGAAATGTACCTCTGTGACTCCACATTGTGGAAACTCACTTGTAGTGTATAAGATGAACTAGATGGACCCATACTTACCCAAACATGGATTAATAGGTTCTACACATGACTATGAGGACAAACATGAGTGAAACGGTCTCAATCCAAGGGAGGAACATCAAATGGACCTAATTTGGGAACCGGAAGAGGTAAGGAGTCCGAAATGTACCTCTGTGACTCCACATTGTGGAAACTCACTTGTAGTGTATAAGATGAACTAGATGGACCCATACTTACCCAAACATGGATTAATAGGTTCTACACATGACTATGAGGACAAACATGAGTGAAACGGTCTCAATCCAAGGGAGGAACATCAAATGGACCTAATTTGGGAACCGGAAGAGGTAAGGAGTCCGAAATGTACCTCTGTGACTCCACATTGTGGAAACTCACTTGTAGTGTATAAGATGAACTAGATGGACCCATACTTACCCAAACATGGATTAATAGGTTCTACACATGACTATGAGGACAAACATGAGTGAAACGGTCTCAATCCAAGGGAGGAACATCAAATGGACCTAATTTGGGAACCGGAAGAGGTAAGGAGTCCGAAATGTACCTCTGTGACTCCACATTGTGGAAACTCACTTGTAGTGTATAAGATGAACTAGATGGACCCATACTTACCCAAACATGGATTAATAGGTTCTACACATGACTATGAGGACAAACATGAGTGAAACGGTCTCAATCCAAGGGAGGAACATCAAATGGACCTAATTTGGGAACCGGAAGAGGTAAGGAGTCCGAAATGTACCTCTGTGACTCCACATTGTGGAAACTCACTTGTAGTGTATAAGATGAACTAGATGGACCCATACTTACCCAAACATGGATTAATAGGTTCTACACATGACTATGAGGACAAACATGAGTGAAACGGTCTCAATCCAAGGGAGGAACATCAAATGGACCTAATTTGGGAACCGGAAGAGGTAAGGAGTCCGAAATGTACCTCTGTGACTCCACATTGTGGAAACTCACTTGTAGTGTATAAGATGAACTAGATGGACCCATACTTACCCAAACATGGATTAATAGGTTCTACACATGACTATGAGGACAAACATGAGTGAAACGGTCTCAATCCAAGGGAGGAACATCAAATGGACCTAATTTGGGAACCGGAAGAGGTAAGGAGTCCGAAATGTACCTCTGTGACTCCACATTGTGGAAACTCACTTGTAGTGTATAAGATGAACTAGATGGACCCATACTTACCCAAACATGGATTAATAGGTTCTACACATGACTATGAGGACAAACATGAGTGAAACGGTCTCAATCCAAGGGAGGAACATCAAATGGACCTAATTTGGGAACCGGAAGAGGTAAGGAGTCCGAAATGTACCTCTGTGACTCCACATTGTGGAAACTCACTTGTAGTGTATAAGATGAACTAGATGGACCCATACTTACCCAAACATGGATTAATAGGTTCTACACATGACTATGAGGACAAACATGAGTGAAACGGTCTCAATCCAAGGGAGGAACATCAAATGGACCTAATTTGGGAACCGGAAGAGGTAAGGAGTCCGAAATGTACCTCTGTGACTCCACATTGTGGAAACTCACTTGTAGTGTATAAGATGAACTAGATGGACCCATACTTACCCAAACATGGATTAATAGGTTCTACACATGACTATGAGGACAAACATGAGTGAAACGGTCTCAATCCAAGGGAGGAACATCAAATGGACCTAATTTGGGAACCGGAAGAGGTAAGGAGTCCGAAATGTACCTCTGTGACTCCACATTGTGGAAACTCACTTGTAGTGTATAAGATGAACTAGATGGACCCATACTTACCCAAACATGGATTAATAGGTTCTACACATGACTATGAGGACAAACATGAGTGAAACGGTCTCAATCCAAGGGAGGAACATCAAATGGACCTAATTTGGGAACCGGAAGAGGTAAGGAGTCCGAAATGTACCTCTGTGACTCCACATTGTGGAAACTCACTTGTAGTGTATAAGATGAACTAGATGGACCCATACTTACCCAAACATGGATTAATAGGTTCTACACATGACTATGAGGACAAACATGAGTGAAACGGTCTCAATCCAAGGGAGGAACATCAAATGGACCTAATTTGGGAACCGGAAGAGGTAAGGAGTCCGAAATGTACCTCTGTGACTCCACATTGTGGAAACTCACTTGTAGTGTATAAGATGAACTAGATGGACCCATACTTACCCAAACATGGATTAATAGGTTCTACACATGACTATGAGGACAAACATGAGTGAAACGGTCTCAATCCAAGGGAGGAACATCAAATGGACCTAATTTGGGAACCGGAAGAGGTAAGGAGTCCGAAATGTACCTCTGTGACTCCACATTGTGGAAACTCACTTGTAGTGTATAAGATGAACTAGATGGACCCATACTTACCCAAACATGGATTAATAGGTTCTACACATGACTATGAGGACAAACATGAGTGAAACGGTCTCAATCCAAGGGAGGAACATCAAATGGACCTAATTTGGGAACCGGAAGAGGTAAGGAGTCCGAAATGTACCTCTGTGACTCCACATTGTGGAAACTCACTTGTAGTGTATAAGATGAACTAGATGGACCCATACTTACCCAAACATGGATTAATAGGTTCTACACATGACTATGAGGACAAACATGAGTGAAACGGTCTCAATCCAAGGGAGGAACATCAAATGGACCTAATTTGGGAACCGGAAGAGGTAAGGAGTCCGAAATGTACCTCTGTGACTCCACATTGTGGAAACTCACTTGTAGTGTATAAGATGAACTAGATGGACCCATACTTACCCAAACATGGATTAATAGGTTCTACACATGACTATGAGGACAAACATGAGTGAAACGGTCTCAATCCAAGGGAGGAACATCAAATGGACCTAATTTGGGAACCGGAAGAGGTAAGGAGTCCGAAATGTACCTCTGTGACTCCACATTGTGGAAACTCACTTGTAGTGTATAAGATGAACTAGATGGACCCATACTTACCCAAACATGGATTAATAGGTTCTACACATGACTATGAGGACAAACATGAGTGAAACGGTCTCAATCCAAGGGAGGAACATCAAATGGACCTAATTTGGGAACCGGAAGAGGTAAGGAGTCCGAAATGTACCTCTGTGACTCCACATTGTGGAAACTCACTTGTAGTGTATAAGATGAACTAGATGGACCCATACTTACCCAAACATGGATTAATAGGTTCTACACATGACTATGAGGACAAACATGAGTGAAACGGTCTCAATCCAAGGGAGGAACATCAAATGGACCTAATTTGGGAACCGGAAGAGGTAAGGAGTCCGAAATGTACCTCTGTGACTCCACATTGTGGAAACTCACTTGTAGTGTATAAGATGAACTAGATGGACCCATACTTACCCAAACATGGATTAATAGGTTCTACACATGACTATGAGGACAAACATGAGTGAAACGGTCTCAATCCAAGGGAGGAACATCAAATGGACCTAATTTGGGAACCGGAAGAGGTAAGGAGTCCGAAATGTACCTCTGTGACTCCACATTGTGGAAACTCACTTGTAGTGTATAAGATGAACTAGATGGACCCATACTTACCCAAACATGGATTAATAGGTTCTACACATGACTATGAGGACAAACATGAGTGAAACGGTCTCAATCCAAGGGAGGAACATCAAATGGACCTAATTTGGGAACCGGAAGAGGTAAGGAGTCCGAAATGTACCTCTGTGACTCCACATTGTGGAAACTCACTTGTAGTGTATAAGATGAACTAGATGGACCCATACTTACCCAAACATGGATTAATAGGTTCTACACATGACTATGAGGACAAACATGAGTGAAACGGTCTCAATCCAAGGGAGGAACATCAAATGGACCTAATTTGGGAACCGGAAGAGGTAAGGAGTCCGAAATGTACCTCTGTGACTCCACATTGTGGAAACTCACTTGTAGTGTATAAGATGAACTAGATGGACCCATACTTACCCAAACATGGATTAATAGGTTCTACACATGACTATGAGGACAAACATGAGTGAAACGGTCTCAATCCAAGGGAGGAACATCAAATGGACCTAATTTGGGAACCGGAAGAGGTAAGGAGTCCGAAATGTACCTCTGTGACTCCACATTGTGGAAACTCACTTGTAGTGTATAAGATGAACTAGATGGACCCATACTTACCCAAACATGGATTAATAGGTTCTACACATGACTATGAGGACAAACATGAGTGAAACGGTCTCAATCCAAGGGAGGAACATCAAATGGACCTAATTTGGGAACCGGAAGAGGTAAGGAGTCCGAAATGTACCTCTGTGACTCCACATTGTGGAAACTCACTTGTAGTGTATAAGATGAACTAGATGGACCCATACTTACCCAAACATGGATTAATAGGTTCTACACATGACTATGAGGACAAACATGAGTGAAACGGTCTCAATCCAAGGGAGGAACATCAAATGGACCTAATTTGGGAACCGGAAGAGGTAAGGAGTCCGAAATGTACCTCTGTGACTCCACATTGTGGAAACTCACTTGTAGTGTATAAGATGAACTAGATGGACCCATACTTACCCAAACATGGATTAATAGGTTCTACACATGACTATGAGGACAAACATGAGTGAAACGGTCTCAATCCAAGGGAGGAACATCAAATGGACCTAATTTGGGAACCGGAAGAGGTAAGGAGTCCGAAATGTACCTCTGTGACTCCACATTGTGGAAACTCACTTGTAGTGTATAAGATGAACTAGATGGACCCATACTTACCCAAACATGGATTAATAGGTTCTACACATGACTATGAGGACAAACATGAGTGAAACGGTCTCAATCCAAGGGAGGAACATCAAATGGACCTAATTTGGGAACCGGAAGAGGTAAGGAGTCCGAAATGTACCTCTGTGACTCCACATTGTGGAAACTCACTTGTAGTGTATAAGATGAACTAGATGGACCCATACTTACCCAAACATGGATTAATAGGTTCTACACATGACTATGAGGACAAACATGAGTGAAACGGTCTCAATCCAAGGGAGGAACATCAAATGGACCTAATTTGGGAACCGGAAGAGGTAAGGAGTCCGAAATGTACCTCTGTGACTCCACATTGTGGAAACTCACTTGTAGTGTATAAGATGAACTAGATGGACCCATACTTACCCAAACATGGATTAATAGGTTCTACACATGACTATGAGGACAAACATGAGTGAAACGGTCTCAATCCAAGGGAGGAACATCAAATGGACCTAATTTGGGAACCGGAAGAGGTAAGGAGTCCGAAATGTACCTCTGTGACTCCACATTGTGGAAACTCACTTGTAGTGTATAAGATGAACTAGATGGACCCATACTTACCCAAACATGGATTAATAGGTTCTACACATGACTATGAGGACAAACATGAGTGAAACGGTCTCAATCCAAGGGAGGAACATCAAATGGACCTAATTTGGGAACCGGAAGAGGTAAGGAGTCCGAAATGTACCTCTGTGACTCCACATTGTGGAAACTCACTTGTAGTGTATAAGATGAACTAGATGGACCCATACTTACCCAAACATGGATTAATAGGTTCTACACATGACTATGAGGACAAACATGAGTGAAACGGTCTCAATCCAAGGGAGGAACATCAAATGGACCTAATTTGGGAACCGGAAGAGGTAAGGAGTCCGAAATGTACCTCTGTGACTCCACATTGTGGAAACTCACTTGTAGTGTATAAGATGAACTAGATGGACCCATACTTACCCAAACATGGATTAATAGGTTCTACACATGACTATGAGGACAAACATGAGTGAAACGGTCTCAATCCAAGGGAGGAACATCAAATGGACCTAATTTGGGAACCGGAAGAGGTAAGGAGTCCGAAATGTACCTCTGTGACTCCACATTGTGGAAACTCACTTGTAGTGTATAAGATGAACTAGATGGACCCATACTTACCCAAACATGGATTAATAGGTTCTACACATGACTATGAGGACAAACATGAGTGAAACGGTCTCAATCCAAGGGAGGAACATCAAATGGACCTAATTTGGGAACCGGAAGAGGTAAGGAGTCCGAAATGTACCTCTGTGACTCCACATTGTGGAAACTCACTTGTAGTGTATAAGATGAACTAGATGGACCCATACTTACCCAAACATGGATTAATAGGTTCTACACATGACTATGAGGACAAACATGAGTGAAACGGTCTCAATCCAAGGGAGGAACATCAAATGGACCTAATTTGGGAACCGGAAGAGGTAAGGAGTCCGAAATGTACCTCTGTGACTCCACATTGTGGAAACTCACTTGTAGTGTATAAGATGAACTAGATGGACCCATACTTACCCAAACATGGATTAATAGGTTCTACACATGACTATGAGGACAAACATGAGTGAAACGGTCTCAATCCAAGGGAGGAACATCAAATGGACCTAATTTGGGAACCGGAAGAGGTAAGGAGTCCGAAATGTACCTCTGTGACTCCACATTGTGGAAACTCACTTGTAGTGTATAAGATGAACTAGATGGACCCATACTTACCCAAACATGGATTAATAGGTTCTACACATGACTATGAGGACAAACATGAGTGAAACGGTCTCAATCCAAGGGAGGAACATCAAATGGACCTAATTTGGGAACCGGAAGAGGTAAGGAGTCCGAAATGTACCTCTGTGACTCCACATTGTGGAAACTCACTTGTAGTGTATAAGATGAACTAGATGGACCCATACTTACCCAAACATGGATTAATAGGTTCTACCACATTACTATGAGGACAAACATGAGTGAAACGGTCTCAATCCAAGGGAGGAACATCAAATGGACCTAATTTGGGAACCGGAAGAGGTAAGGAGTCCGAAATGTACCTCTGTGACTCCAGATTGTGGAAACTCACTTGTAGTGTATAAGATGAACTAGATGGACCCATACTTACCCAAACATGGATTAATAGGTTCTCCACATTACTATGAGGACAAACATGAGTGAAACGGTCTCAATCCAAGGGAGGAACATCAAATGGACCTAATTTGGGAACCGGAAGAGGTAAGGAGTCCGAAATGTACCTCTGTGACTCCAGATTGAGGAAACTCACTTGTAGTGTATAAGATGAACTAGATGGACCCATACTTACCCAAACATGGATTAATAGGTTCTACACATGACTATGAGGACAAACATGAGTGAAACGGTCTCAATCCAAGGGAGGAACATCAAATGGACCTAAATTTGGGAACCGGAAGAGGTAAGGAGTCCGAAATGTACCTCTGTGACTCCAGATTGAGGAAACTCACTTGTAGTGTATAAGATGAACTAGATGGACCCATACTTACCCAAACATGGATTAATAGGTTCTACACATGACTATGAGGACAAACATGAGTGAAACGGTCTCAATCCAAGGGAGGAACATCAAATGGACCAATTTGGGAACCGGAAGAGGTAAGGAGTCCGAAATGTACCTCTGTGACTCCAGATTGAGGAAACTCACTTGTAGTGTATAAGATGAACTAGATGGACCCATACTTACCCAAACATGGATTAATAGGTTCTACACATGACTATGAGGACAAACATGAGTGAAACGGTCTCAATCCAAGGGAGGAACATCAAATGGACCAAATTTGGGAACCGGAAGAGGTAAGGAGTCCGAAATGTACCTCTGTGACTCCAGATTGAGGAAACTCACTTGTAGTGTATAAGATGAACTAGATGGACCCATACTTACCCAAACATGGATTAATAGGTTCTACACATGACTATGAGGACAAACATGAGTGAAACGGTCTCAATCCAAGGGAGGAACATCAAATGGACCTAATTTGGGAACCGGAAGAGGTAAGGAGTCCGAAATGTACCTCTGTGACTCCACATTGTGGAAACTCACTTGTAGTGTATAAGATGAACTAGATGGACCCATACTTACCCAAACATGGATTAATAGGTTCTACACATGACTATGAGGACAAACATGAGTGAAACGGTCTCAATCCAAGGGAGGAACATCAAATGGACCTAATTTGGGAACCGGAAGAGGTAAGGAGTCCGAAATGTACCTCTGTGACTCCACATTGTGGAAACTCACTTGTAGTGTATAAGATGAACTAGATGGACCCATACTTACCCAAACATGGATTAATAGGTTCTACACATGACTATGAGGACAAACATGAGTGAAACGGTCTCAATCCAAGGGAGGAACATCAAATGGACCTAATTTGGGAACCGGAAGAGGTAAGGAGTCCGAAATGTACCTCTGTGACTCCACATTGTGGAAACTCACTTGTAGTGTATAAGATGAACTAGATGGACCCATACTTACCCAAACATGGATTAATAGGTTCTACACATGACTATGAGGACAAACATGAGTGAAACGGTCTCAATCCAAGGGAGGAACATCAAATGGACCTAATTTGGGAACCGGAAGAGGTAAGGAGTCCGAAATGTACCTCTGTGACTCCACATTGTGGAAACTCACTTGTAGTGTATAAGATGAACTAGATGGACCCATACTTACCCAAACATGGATTAATAGGTTCTACACATGACTATGAGGACAAACATGAGTGAAACGGTCTCAATCCAAGGGAGGAACATCAAATGGACCTAATTTGGGAACCGGAAGAGGTAAGGAGTCCGAAATGTACCTCTGTGACTCCACATTGTGGAAACTCACTTGTAGTGTATAAGATGAACTAGATGGACCCATACTTACTCCAAACATGGATTAATAGGTTCTACACATGACTATGAGGACAAACATGAGTGAAACGGTCTCAATCCAAGGGAGGAACATCAAATGGACCTAATTTGGGAACCGGAAGAGGTAAGGAGTCCGAAATGTACCTCTGTGACTCCACATTGTGGAAACTCACTTGTAGTGTATAAGATGAACTAGATGGACCCATACTTATCCAAACATGGATTAATAGGTTCTACACATGACTATGAGGACAAACATGAGTGAAACGGTCTCAATCCAAGGGAGGAACATCAAATGGACCTAATTTGGGAACCGGAAGAGGTAAGGAGTCCGAAATGTACCTCTGTGACTCCACATTGTGGAAACTCACTTGTAGTGTATAAGATGAACTAGATGGACCCATACTTACCCAAACATGGATTAATAGGTTCTACACATGACTATGAGGACAAACATGAGTGAAACGGTCTCAATCCAAGGGAGGAACATCAAATGGACCTAATTTGGGAACCGGAAGAGGTAAGGAGTCCGAAATGTACCTCTGTGACTCCACATTGTGGAAACTCACTTGTAGTGTATAAGATGAACTAGATGGACCCATACTTACCCAAACATGGATTAATAGGTTCTACACATGACTATGAGGACAAACATGAGTGAAACGGTCTCAATCCAAGGGAGGAACATCAAATGGACCTAATTTGGGAACCGGAAGAGGTAAGGAGTCCGAAATGTACCTCTGTGACTCCACATGTGGAAACTCACTTGTAGTGTATAAGATGAACTAGATGGACCCATACTTACCAAACATGGATTAATAGGTTCTACACATGACTATGAGGACAAACATGAGTGAAACGGTCTCAATCCAAGGGAGGAACATCAAATGGACCTAATTTGGGAACCGGAAGAGGTAAGGAGTCCGAAATGTACCTCTGTGACTCCACATTGAGGAAACTCACTTGTAGTGTATAAGATGAACTAGATGGACCCATACTTACCCAAACATGGATTAATAGGTTCTCCACATTACTATGAGGACAAACATGAGTGAAACGGTCTCAATCCAAGGGAGGAACATCAAATGGACCAAATTTGGGAACCGGAAGAGGTAAGGAGTCCGAAATGTACCTCTGTGACTCCAGATTGAGGAAACTCACTTGTAGTGTATAAGATGAACTAGATGGACCCATACTTACCCAAACATGGATTAATAGGTTCTCCACATTACTATGAGGACAAACATGAGTGAAACGGTCTCAATCCAAGGGAGGAACATCAAATGGACCAAATTTGGGAACCGGAAGAGGTAAGGAGTCCGAAATGTACCTCTGTGACTCCAGATTGAGGAAACTCACTTGTAGTGTATAAGATGAACTAGATGGACCCATACTTACCCAAACATGGATTAATAGGTTCTACACATACTATGAGGACAAACATGAGTGAAACGGTCTCAATCCAAGGGAGGAACATCAAATGGACCAAATTTGGGAACCGGAAGAGGTAAGGAGTCCGAAATGTACCTCTGTGACTCCACATTGAGGAAACTCACTTGTAGTGTATAAGATGAACTAGATGGACCCATACTTACCCAAACATGGATTAATAGGTTCTACACATGACTATGAGGACAAACATGAGTGAAACGGTCTCAATCCAAGGGAGGAACATCAAATGGACCAAATTTGGGAACCGGAAGAGGTAAGGAGTCCGAAATGTACCTCTGTGACTCCACATTGAGGAAACTCACTTGTAGTGTATAAGATGAACTAGATGGACCCATACTTACCCAAACATGGATTAATAGGTTCTCCACATTACTATGAGGACAAACATGAGTGAAACGGTCTCAATCCAAGGGAGGAACATCAAATGGACCAAATTTGGGAACCGGAAGAGGTAAGGAGTCCGAAATGTACCTCTGTGACTCCACATTGAGGAAACTCACTTGTAGTGTATAAGATGAACTAGATGGACCCATACTTACCCAAACATGGATTAATAGGTTCTCCACATTACTATGAGGACAAACATGAGTGAAACGGTCTCAATCCAAGGGAGGAACATCAAATGGACCAAATTTGGGAACCGGAAGAGGTAAGGAGTCCGAAATGTACCTCTGTGACTCCAGATTGAGGAAACTCACTTGTAGTGTATAAGATGAACTAGATGGACCCATACTTACCCAAACATGGATTAATAGGTTCTCCACATGACTATGAGGACAAACATGAGTGAAACGGTCTCAATCCAAGGGAGGAACATCAAATGGACCTAATTTGGGAACCGGAAGAGGTAAGGAGTCCGAAATGTACCTCTGTGACTCCAGATTGAGGAAACTCACTTGTAGTGTATAAGATGAACTAGATGGACCCATACTTACCCAAACATGGATTAATAGGTTCTCCACATGACTATGAGGACAAACATGAGTGAAACGGTCTCAATCCAAGGGAGGAACATCAAATGGACCAAATTTGGGAACCGGAAGAGGTAAGGAGTCCGAAATGTACCTCTGTGACTCCAGATTGAGGAAACTCACTTGTAGTGTATAAGATGAACTAGATGGACCCATACTTACCCAAACATGGATTAATAGGTTCTCCACATACTATGAGGACAAACATGAGTGAAACGGTCTCAATCCAAGGGAGGAACATCAAATGGACCAAATTTGGGAACCGGAAGAGGTAAGGAGTCCGAAATGTACCTCTGTGACTCCACATTGAGGAAACTCACTTGTAGTGTATAAGATGAACTAGATGGACCCATACTTACCCAAACATGGATTAATAGTTCTACACATGACTATGAGGACAAACATGAGTGAAACGGTCTCAATCCAAGGGAGGAACATCAAATGGACCAAATTTGGGAACCGGAAGAGGTAAGGAGTCCGAAATGTACCTCTGTGACTCCAGATTGAGGAAACTCACTTGTAGTGTATAAGATGAACTAGATGGACCCATACTTACCCAAACATGGATTAATAGGTTCTACACATGACTATGAGGACAAACATGAGTGAAACGGTCTCAATCCAAGGGAGGAACATCAAATGGACCAAATTTGGGAACCGGAAGAGGTAAGGAGTCCGAAATGTACCTCTGTGACTCCACATTGTGGAAACTCACTTGTAGTGTATAAGATGAACTAGATGGACCCATACTTACCCAAACATGGATTAATAGGTTCTACACATGACTATGAGGACAAACATGAGTGAAACGGTCTCAATCCAAGGGAGGAACATCAAATGGACCTAATTTGGGAACCGGAAGAGGTAAGGAGTCCGAAATGTACCTCTGTGACTCCACATTGTGGAAACTCACTTGTAGTGTATAAGATGAACTAGATGGACCCATACTTATCCAAACATGGATTAATAGGTTCTACACATGACTATGAGGACAAACATGAGTGAAACGGTCTCAATCCAAGGGAGGAACATCAAATGGACCTAATTTGGGAACCGGAAGAGGTAAGGAGTCCGAAATGTACCTCTGTGACTCCACATTGTGGAAACTCACTTGTAGTGTATAAGATGAACTAGATGGACCCATACTTATCCAAACATGGATTAATAGGTTCTACACATGACTATGAGGACAAACATGAGTGAAACGGTCTCAATCCAAGGGAGGAACATCAAATGGACCTAATTTGGGAACCGGAAGAGGTAAGGAGTCCGAAATGTACCTCTGTGACTCCACATTGTGGAAACTCACTTGTAGTGTATAAGATGAACTAGATGGACCCATACTTATCCAAACATGGATTAATAGGTTCTACACATGACTATGAGGACAAACATGAGTGAAACGGTCTCAATCCAAGGGAGGAACATCAAATGGACCTAATTTGGGAACCGGAAGAGGTAAGGAGTCCGAAATGTACCTCTGTGACTCCACATTGTGGAAACTCACTTGTAGTGTATAAGATGAACTAGATGGACCCATACTTATCCAAACATGGATTAATAGGTTCTACACATGACTATGAGGACAAACATGAGTGAAACGGTCTCAATCCAAGGGAGGAACATCAAATGGACCTAATTTGGGAACCGGAAGAGGTAAGGAGTCCGAAATGTACCTCTGTGACTCCACATTGTGGAAACTCACTTGTAGTGTATAAGATGAACTAGATGGAC
The DNA here is from genome assembly GCA_902728155.2 of Microthlaspi erraticum. NCBI lineage: Eukaryota > Viridiplantae > Streptophyta > Magnoliopsida > Brassicales > Brassicaceae > Microthlaspi > Microthlaspi erraticum. Next base: position 26,798 of record CACVBM020001622.1, read on the forward strand.
CCATACTTATCCAAACATGGATTAATAGGTTCTACACATGACTATGAGGACAAACATGAGTGAAACGGTCTCAATCCAAGGGAGGAACATCAAATGGACCTAATTTGGGAACCGGAAGAGGTAAGGAGTCCGAAATGTACCTCTGTGACTCCACATTGTGGAAACTCACTTGTAGTGTATAAGATGAACTAGATGGACCCATACTTATCCAAACATGGATTAATAGGTTCTACACATGACTATGAGGACAAACATGAGTGAAACGGTCTCAATCCAAGGGAGGAACATCAAATGGACCTAATTTGGGAACCGGAAGAGGTAAGGAGTCCGAAATGTACCTCTGTGACTCCACATTGTGGAAACTCACTTGTAGTGTATAAGATGAACTAGATGGACCCATACTTATCCAAACATGGATTAATAGGTTCTACACATGACTATGAGGACAAACATGAGTGAAACGGTCTCAATCCAAGGGAGGAACATCAAATGGACCTAATTTGGGAACCGGAAGAGGTAAGGAGTCCGAAATGTACCTCTGTGACTCCACATTGTGGAAACTCACTTGTAGTGTATAAGATGAACTAGATGGACCCATACTTATCCAAACATGGATTAATAGGTTCTACACATGACTATGAGGACAAACATGAGTGAAACGGTCTCAATCCAAGGGAGGAACATCAAATGGACCTAATTTGGGAACCGGAAGAGGTAAGGAGTCCGAAATGTACCTCTGTGACTCCACATTGTGGAAACTCACTTGTAGTGTATAAGATGAACTAGATGGACCCATACTTATCCAAACATGGATTAATAGGTTCTACACATGACTATGAGGACAAACATGAGTGAAACGGTCTCAATCCAAGGGAGGAACATCAAATGGACCTAATTTGGGAACCGGAAGAGGTAAGGAGTCCGAAATGTACCTCTGTGACTCCACATTGTGGAAACTCACTTGTAGTGTATAAGATGAACTAGATGGACCCATACTTATCCAAACATGGATTAATAGGTTCTACACATGACTATGAGGACAAACATGAGTGAAACGGTCTCAATCCAAGGGAGGAACATCAAATGGACCTAATTTGGGAACCGGAAGAGGTAAGGAGTCCGAAATGTACCTCTGTGACTCCACATTGTGGAAACTCAC
>CACVBM020001623.1:0-15803 GCA_902728155.2 Microthlaspi erraticum
AACAGTCTGAGAAAATTGATGCATTTTGAGGTTTTTGTAAAATAATGAATAGAATATGTCTAAAGTGATATTAAAATGATCCAATCATTTTCCAGTGTAAAAAGTGTCTAAGAAAGCCAAAGCAAACACTATTTCAATTTTTTCAAAATTTGGAAAAACTCAAAGGGGTTAGCCCACAATTCTGAGAAAATTGATGCATTTTGAGGTTTTTGTAAAATAATGAATGAATATGTCTAAAGTGATATTAAATTGATCCAACCATTTTCCAGTGTAAAAGAGTGTCCAAGAAAGCCAAAGAAAACACTATTTCAATTTTTTCAAAATTTGGAAAAACTCAAAGGTTACACTGAGAAAAATTGATGCATTTTGAGGTTTTTGTAAATTAATGAATGAAATATGTCTAAAGTGATATTAAATTGATCCAACCATTTTCCAGTGTAAAAGAGTGTCCAAGAAAGCCAAAGAAACACTACTTCAATTTTCAATTTTTTCAAAATTTGGAAAAACTCAAAGGGGTTAGCCCATTCTGAGAAAATTGATGCATTTTGAGGTTTTTGTAAATTAATGAATGGAATATGTCTAAATTGATATTAAATTGATCCAATCATTTTCCAGTGTAAAAGAGTGTCCAAGAAAGCCAAAGCAAACACTATTTCAATTTTTTCAAAATTTGGAAAAACTCAAAGGGGTTAGCCCACAAATTCTGAGAAAATTGATGCATTTTGAGGTTTTTGTAAAATAATGAATGGAATATGTCTAAAGTGATATTAAATTGATTCAATCATTTTCCAGTGTAAAAGAGTGTCTAAGAAAGCCAAAGCAAACACTATTTCAATTTTTTCAAAATTTGGAAAAACTCAAAGGGGTTAGCCCACAAATTCTGAGAAAATTGATGCATTTTGAGTTTTTTAAAATAATGAATGGAATATGTCTAAAGTGATATTAAATTGATCCAACCATTTTCCAGTGTAAAAGAGTGTCCAAGAAAGCCAAAAAAACACTATTTCAATTTTTTCAAAATTTGGAAAAACTCAAAGGGGTTAGCCCACAGATTCTGAGAAAATTGATGCATTTTGAGGTTTTTGTAAAATAATGAATGGAATATGTCTAAAGTGATATTAAATTGATTCAACCATTTTCCAGTGTAAAAGAGTGTCCAAGAAAGCCAAAACAAACATATTTCAATTTTTTCAAAATTTGGAAAAACTCAAAGGGATTAGCCCACAAATTCTGAGAAAATTGATGCATTTTGAGGTTTTTGTAAAATAATGAATGGAATATGTCTAAAGTGATATTAAATTGATCCAACCATTTTCCAGTGTAAAAGAGTGTCCAAGAAAGCCAAAGAAACACTATTTCAATTTTTTCAAAATTTGGAAAAACTCAAAGGGGTTAGCCCACAGATTATGAGAAAATTGATGCATTTTGAGGTTTTTGTAAAATAATGAATGGAATATGTCTAAAGTGATATTAAATTGATCCAACCATTTTCCAGTGTAAAAGAGTGTCCAAGAAAGCCAAAGAAAACACTATTTCAATTTTTTCAAAATTTGGAAAAACTCAAAGGGGTTAGCCCACAGATTCTGAGAAAATTGATGCATTTTGAGGTTTTTGTAAATTAATGAATGGAATATGTCTAAAGTGATATTAAATTGATCCAACCATTTTCAGTGTAAAAGAGTGTCCAAGAAAGCCAAAGCAAACACTATTTCAATTTTTTCAAAATTTGGAAAAACTCAAAGGGGTTAGCCCACAGATTATGAGAAAATTGATGCATTTTGAGGTTTTTGTAAATTAATGAATGGAATATGTCTAAAGTGATATTAAATTGATCCAACCATTTTCCAGTGTAAAAGAGTGTCCAAGAAAGCCAAAGCAAACACTATTTCAATTTTCAAAATTTGGAAAAACTCAAAGGGGTTAGCCCACAGATTATGAGAAAATTGATGCATTTTGAGGTTTTTGTAAATTAATGAATGGAATATGTCTAAAGTGATATTAAATTGATCCAACCATTTTCCAGTGTAAAAGAGTGTCCAAGAAAGCCAAAGAAACACTATTTCAAAATTTTCAAAATTTGGAAAAACTCAAAGGGGTTAGCCCACAGATTATGAGAAAATTGATGCATTTTGAGGTTTTTGTAAATTAATGAATGGAATATGTCTAAAGAGATATTAAATTGATCCAACCATTTTCCAGTGTAAAAGAGTGTCCAAGAAAGCCACTATTTCAAAATTTTCAAAATTTGGAAAAACTCAAAGGGGTTAGCCCACAGATTCTGAGAAAATTGATGCATTTTGAGGTTTTTGTAAATTAATGAATGGAATATGTCTAAAGTGATATTAAATTGATCCAACCATTTTCCAGTGTAAAAGAGTGTCCAAGAAAGCCAAACAAACACTATTTCAAAATTTTCAAAATTTGGAAAAACTCAAAGGGGTTAGCCCACAGATTATGAGAAAATTGATGCATTTTGAGGTTTTTGTAAATTAATGAATGGAATATGTCTAAAGTGATATTAAATTGATCCAACCATTTTCCAGTGTAAAAGAGTGTCCAAGAAAGCCACTATTTCAAAATTTTCAAAATTTGGAAAAACTCAAAGGGGTTAGCCCACAGATTCTGAGAAAATTGATGCATTTTGAGGTTTTTGTAAATTAATGAATGGAATATGTCTAAAGTGATATTAAATTGATCCAACCATTTTCCAGTGTAAAAGAGTGTCCAAGAAAGCCAAATCAAACACTATTTCAATTTTTCAAAATTTGGAAAAACTCAAAGGGGTTAGCCCACAGATTATGAGAAAATTGATGCATTTTGAGGTTTTTGTAAATTAATGAATGGAATATGTCTAAAGTGATATTAAATTGATCCAACCATTTTCCAGTGTAAAAGAGTGTCCAAGAAAGCCAAAGAAACACTATTTCAATTTTTTCAAAATTTGGAAAAACTCAAAGGGGTTAGCCCACAGATTCTGAGAAAATTGATGCATTTTGAGGTTTTTGTAAATTAATGAATGGAATATGTCTAAAGTGATATTAAATTGATCCAACCATTTTCCAGTGTAAAAGAGTGTCCAAGAAAGCCAAAGAAACACTATTTCAATTTTTTCAAAATTTGGAAAAACTCAAAGGGTTAGCCCACAGATTATGAGAAAATTGATGCATTTTGAGGTTTTTGTAAATTAATGAATGGAATATGTCTAAAGTGATATTAAATTGATCCAACCATTTTCCAGTGTAAAAGAGTGTCCAAGAAAGCCAAAGAAACACTATTTCAATTTTTTCAAAATTTGGAAAAACTCAAAGGGGTTAGCCCACAGATTATGAGAAAATTGATGCATTTTGAGGTTTTTGTAAATTAATGAATGGAATATGTCTAAAGTGATATTAAATTGATCCAACCATTTTCCAGTGTAAAAGAGTGTCCAAGAAAGCCAAAGAAAACACTATTTCAATTTTCAAAATTTGGAAAAACTCAAAGGGGTTAGCCCACAGATTATGAGAAAATTGATGCATTTTGAGGTTTTTGTAAATTAATGAATGGAATATGTCTAAAGAGATATTAAATTGATCCAACCATTTTCCAGTGTAAAAGAGTGTCCAAGAAAGCCAAAGAAACACTATTTCAATTTTCAAAATTTGGAAAAACTCAAAGGGGTTAGCCCACAGATTATGAGAAAATTGATGCATTTTGAGGTTTTTGTAAATTAATGAATGGAATATGTCTAAAGTGATATTAAATTGATCCAACCATTTTCCAGTGTAAAAGAGTGTCCAAGAAAGCCAAAGAAACACTATTTCAATTTTTCAAAATTTGGAAAAACTCAAAGGGGTTAGCCCACAGATTCTGAGAAAATTGATGCATTTTGAGGTTTTTGTAAATTAATGAATGGAATATGTCTAAAGTGATATTAAATTGATCCAACCATTTTCCAGTGTAAAAGAGTGTCCAAGAAAGCCAAAGAAACACTATTTCAATTTTTTCAAAATTTGGAAAAACTCAAAGGGGTTAGCCCACAGATTCTGAGAAAATTGATGCATTTTGAGGTTTTTGTAAATTAATGAATGGAATATGTCTAAAGTGATATTAAATTGATCCAACCATTTTCCAGTGTAAAAGAGTGTCCAAGAAAGCCAAAGAAACACTATTTCAATTTTCAAAATTTGGAAAAACTCAAAGGGGTTAGCCCACAGATTATGAGAAAATTGATGCATTTTGAGGTTTTTGTAAATTAATGAATGGAATATGTCTAAAGAGATATTAAATTGATCCAACCATTTTAAAAAGAGTGTCCAAGAAAGCCAAAGAAACACTATATTTCAAAATTTGGAAAAACTCAAAGGGGTTAGCCCACAGATTATGAGAAAATTGATGCATTTTGAGGTTTTTGTAAATTAATGAATGGAATATGTCTAAAGTGATATTAAATTGATCCAACCATTTTCCAGTGTAAAAGAGTGTCCAAGAAAGCCAAAGAAACACTATTTCAATTTTTTCAAAATTTGGAAAAACTCAAAGGGGTTAGCCCACAGATTATGAGAAAATTGATGCATTTTGAGGTTTTTGTAAATTAATGAATGGAATATGTCTAAAGTGATATTAAATTGATCCAACCATTTTCCAGTGTAAAAGAGTGTCCAAGAAAGCCAAAGAAACACTATTTCAATTTTTTCAAAATTTGGAAAAACTCAAAGGGGTTAGCCCACAGATTATGAGAAAATTGATGCATTTTGAGGTTTTTGTAAATTAATGAATGGAATATGTCTAAAGAGATATTAAATTGATCCAACCATTTTCCAGTGTAAAAGAGTGTCCAAGAAAGCCAAAGAAACACTATTTCAATTTTTTCAAAATTTGGAAAAACTCAAAGGGGTTAGCCCACAGATTATGAGAAAATTGATGCATTTTGAGGTTTTTGTAAATTAATGAATGGAATATGTCTAAAGAGATATTAAATTGATCCAACCATTTTCCAGTGTAAAAGAGTGTCCAAGAAAGCCAAAGAAAACACTATTTCAATTTTCAAAATTTGGAAAAACTCAAAGGGGTTAGCCCACAGATTATGAGAAAATTGATGCATTTTGAGGTTTTTGTAAATTAATGAATGGAATATGTCTAAAGAGATATTAAATTGATCCAACCATTTTCCAGTGTAAAAGAGTGTCCAAGAAAGCCAAAGAAACACTATTTCAATTTTCAAAATTTGGAAAAACTCAAAGATTCTGAGAAAATTGATGCATTTTGAGGTTTTTGTAAATTAATGAATGAATATGTCTAAAGAGATATTAAATTGATCCAACCATTTTAAGAGTGTCCAAGAAAGCCAAAGAAAACTCTATTTCAAAATTTTCAAAATTTGGAAAAACTCAAAGGGGTTAGCCCACAGATTCTGAGAAAATTGATGCATTTTGAGGTTTTTGTAAATTAATGAATGGAATATGTCTAAAGTGATATTAAATTGATCCAACCATTTTCCAGTGTAAAAGAGTGTCCAAGAAAGCCAAAGAAAACTATTTCAAAATTTTCAAAATTTGGAAAAACTCAAAGGGGTTAGCCCACAGATTCTGAGAAAATTGATGCATTTTGAGGTTTTTGTAAATTAATGAATGGAATATGTCTAAAGTGATATTAAATTGATCCAACCATTTTCCAGTGTAAAAGAGTGTCCAAGAAAGCCAAAGAAACACTATTTCAATTTTTTCAAAATTTGGAAAAACTCAAAGGGGTTAGCCCACAGATTCTGAGAAAATTGATGCATTTTGAGGTTTTTGTAAATTAATGAATGGAATATGTCTAAAGTGATATTAAATTGATCCAACCATTTTCAGTGTAAAAGAGTGTCCAAGAAAGCCAAAGAAACACTATTTCAATTTTTTCAAAATTTGGAAAAACTCAAAGGGGTTAGCCCACAGATTATGAGAAAATTGATGCATTTTGAGGTTTTTGTAAATTAATGAATGGAATATGTCTAAAGTGATATTAAATTGATCCAACCATTTTCAGTGTAAAAGAGTGTCCAAGAAAGCCAAATCAAACACTATTTCAATTTTTTCAAAATTTGGAAAAACTCAAAGGGTTAGCCCACAGATTATGAGAAAATTGATGCATTTTGAGGTTTTTGTAAATTAATGAATGGAATATGTCTAAAGTGATATTAAATTGATCCAACCATTTTCAGTGTAAAAGAGTGTCCAAGAAAGCCAAATCAAACACTATTTCAATTTTTTCAAAATTTGGAAAAACTCAAAGGGTTAGCCCACAGATTATGAGAAAATTGATGCATTTTGAGGTTTTTGTAAATTAATGAATGGAATATGTCTAAAGTGATATTAAATTGATCCAACCATTTTCAGTGTAAAAGAGTGTCCAAGAAAGCCAAATCAAACACTATTTCAATTTTTTCAAAATTTGGAAAAACTCAAAGGGTTAGCCCACAGATTATGAGAAAATTGATGCATTTTGAGGTTTTTGTAAATTAATGAATGGAATATGTCTAAAGTGATATTAAATTGATCCAACCATTTTCCAGTGTAAAAGAGTGTCCAAGAAAGCCAAAGAAACACTATTTCAATTTTTTCAAAATTTGGAAAAACTCAAAGGGGTTAGCCCACAGATTATGAGAAAATTGATGCATTTTGAGGTTTTTGTAAATTAATGAATGGAATATGTCTAAAGTGATATTAAATTGATCCAACCATTTTCCAGTGTAAAAGAGTGTCCAAGAAAGCCAAAGAAACACTATTTCAATTTTTTCAAAATTTGGAAAAACTCAAAGGGGTTAGCCCACAGATTATGAGAAAATTGATGCATTTTGAGGTTTTTGTAAATTAATGAATGGAATATGTCTAAAGTGATATTAAATTGATCCAACCATTTTCCAGTGTAAAAGAGTGTCCAAGAAAGCCAAAGAAACACTATTTCAATTTTTTCAAAATTTGGAAAAACTCAAAGGGGTTAGCCCACAGATTCTGAGAAAATTGATGCATTTTGAGGTTTTTGTAAATTAATGAATGGAATATGTCTAAAGTGATATTAAATTGATCCAACCATTTTCCAGTGTAAAAGAGTGTCCAAGAAAGCCAAAGAAACACTATTTCAATTTTTTCAAAATTTGGAAAAACTCAAAGGGGTTAGCCCACAGATTCTGAGAAAATTGATGCATTTTGAGGTTTTTGTAAATTAATGAATGGAATATGTCTAAAGTGATATTAAATTGATCCAACCATTTTCCAGTGTAAAAGAGTGTCCAAGAAAGCCAAAGAAACACTATTTCAATTTTTTCAAAATTTGGAAAAACTCAAAGGGGTTAGCCCACAGATTCTGAGAAAATTGATGCATTTTGAGGTTTTTGTAAATTAATGAATGGAATATGTCTAAAGTGATATTAAATTGATCCAACCATTTTCCAGTGTAAAAGAGTGTCCAAGAAAGCCAAAGAAACACTATTTCAATTTTTTCAAAATTTGGAAAAACTCAAAGGGGTTAGCCCACAGATTCTGAGAAAATTGATGCATTTTGAGGTTTTTGTAAATTAATGAATGGAATATGTCTAAAGTGATATTAAATTGATCCAACCATTTTCCAGTGTAAAAGAGTGTCCAAGAAAGCCAAAGAAACACTATTTCAATTTTTTCAAAATTTGGAAAAACTCAAAGGGGTTAGCCCACAGATTCTGAGAAAATTGATGCATTTTGAGGTTTTTGTAAATTAATGAATGGAATATGTCTAAAGTGATATTAAATTGATCCAACCATTTTCCAGTGTAAAAGAGTGTCCAAGAAAGCCAAAGAAACACTATTTCAATTTTTTCAAAATTTGGAAAAACTCAAAGGGGTTAGCCCACAGATTATGAGAAAATTGATGCATTTTGAGGTTTTTGTAAATTAATGAATGGAATATGTCTAAAGTGATATTAAATTGATCCAACCATTTTCCAGTGTAAAAGAGTGTCCAAGAAAGCCAAAGAAAACACTATTTCAATTTTCAAAATTTGGAAAAACTCAAAGGGGTTAGCCCACAGATTCTGAGAAAATTGATGCATTTTGAGGTTTTTGTAAATTAATGAATGGAATATGTCTAAAGTGATATTAAATTGATCCAACCATTTTCCAGTGTAAAAGAGTGTCCAAGAAAGCCAAAGAAAACACTATTTCAATTTTCAAAATTTGGAAAAACTCAAAGGGGTTAGCCCACAGATTCTGAGAAAATTGATGCATTTTGAGGTTTTTGTAAATTAATGAATGGAATATGTCTAAAGTGATATTAAATTGATCCAACCATTTTCCAGTGTAAAAGAGTGTCCAAGAAAGCCAAAGAAAACACTATTTCAATTTTCAAAATTTGGAAAAACTCAAAGGGGTTAGCCCACAGATTCTGAGAAAATTGATGCATTTTGAGGTTTTTGTAAATTAATGAATGGAATATGTCTAAAGTGATATTAAATTGATCCAACCATTTTCCAGTGTAAAAGAGTGTCCAAGAAAGCCAAAGAAAACACTATTTCAATTTTTTCAAAATTTGGAAAAACTCAAAGGGGTTAGCCCACAGATTCTGAGAAAATTGATGCATTTTGAGGTTTTTGTAAATTAATGAATGGAATATGTCTAAAGTGATATTAAATTGATCCAACCATTTTCCAGTGTAAAAGAGTGTCCAAGAAAGCCAAAGAAACACTATTTCAATTTTTTCAAAATTTGGAAAAACTCAAAGGGGTTAGCCCACAGATTATGAGAAAATTGATGCATTTTGAGGTTTTTGTAAATTAATGAATGGAATATGTCTAAAGTGATATTAAATTGATCCAACCATTTTCCAGTGTAAAAGAGTGTCCAAGAAAGCCAAAGAAACACTATTTCAATTTTTTCAAAATTTGGAAAAACTCAAAGGGGTTAGCCCACAGATTATGAGAAAATTGATGCATTTTGAGGTTTTTGTAAATTAATGAATGGAATATGTCTAAAGTGATATTAAATTGATCCAACCATTTTCCAGTGTAAAAGAGTGTCCAAGAAAGCCAAATCAAACACTATTTCAATTTTTTCAAAATTTGGAAAAACTCAAAGGGGTTAGCCCACAGATTATGAGAAAATTGATGCATTTTGAGGTTTTTGTAAATTAATGAATGGAATATGTCTAAAGTGATATTAAATTGATCCAACCATTTTCCAGTGTAAAAGAGTGTCCAAGAAAGCCAAAAAACACTATTTCAATTTTTTCAAAATTTGGAAAAACTCAAAGGGGTTAGCCCACAGATTATGAGAAAATTGATGCATTTTGAGGTTTTTGTAAATTAATGAATGGAATATGTCTAAAGTGATATTAAATTGATCCAACCATTTTCCAGTGTAAAAGAGTGTCCAAGAAAGCCAAAAAACACTATTTCAATTTTTTCAAAATTTGGAAAAACTCAAAGGGGTTAGCCCACAGATTATGAGAAAATTGATGCATTTTGAGGTTTTTGTAAATTAATGAATGGAATATGTCTAAAGTGATATTAAATTGATCCAACCATTTTCCAGTGTAAAAGAGTGTCCAAGAAAGCCAAAAAACACTATTTCAATTTTTTCAAAATTTGGAAAAACTCAAAGGGGTTAGCCCACAGATTCTGAGAAAATTGATGCATTTTGAGGTTTTTGTAAATTAATGAATGGAATATGTCTAAAGTGATATTAAATTGATCCAACCATTTTCCAGTGTAAAAGAGTGTCCAAGAAAGCCAAAGAAACACTATTTCAATTTTTTCAAAATTTGGAAAAACTCAAAGGGGTTAGCCCACAGATTCTGAGAAAATTGATGCATTTTGAGGTTTTTGTAAATTAATGAATGGAATATGTCTAAAGTGATATTAAATTGATCCAACCATTTTCCAGTGTAAAAGAGTGTCCAAGAAAGCCAAAGAAACACTATTTCAATTTTCAAAATTTGGAAAAACTCAAAGGGGTTAGCCCACAGATTCTGAGAAAATTGATGCATTTTGAGGTTTTTGTAAATTAATGAATGGAATATGTCTAAAGTGATATTAAATTGATCCAACCATTTTCCAGTGTAAAAGAGTGTCCAAGAAAGCCAAAGAAACACTATTTCAATTTTTTCAAAATTTGGAAAAACTCAAAGGGGTTAGCCCACAGATTCTGAGAAAATTGATGCATTTTGAGGTTTTTGTAAATTAATGAATGGAATATGTCTAAAGTGATATTAAATTGATCCAACCATTTTCCAGTGTAAAAGAGTGTCCAAGAAAGCCAAAGAAACACTATTTCAATTTTCAAAATTTGGAAAAACTCAAAGGGGTTAGCCCACAGATTCTGAGAAAATTGATGCATTTTGAGGTTTTTGTAAATTAATGAATGGAATATGTCTAAAGTGATATTAAATTGATCCAACCATTTTCCAGTGTAAAAGAGTGTCCAAGAAAGCCAAAGAAACACTATTTCAATTTTTTCAAAATTTGGAAAAACTCAAAGGGGTTAGCCCACAGATTCTGAGAAAATTGATGCATTTTGAGGTTTTTGTAAATTAATGAATGGAATATGTCTAAAGTGATATTAAATTGATCCAACCATTTTCCAGTGTAAAAGAGTGTCCAAGAAAGCCAAAGAAACACTATTTCAATTTTTTCAAAATTTGGAAAAACTCAAAGGGGTTAGCCCACAGATTATGAGAAAATTGATGCATTTTGAGGTTTTTGTAAATTAATGAATGGAATATGTCTAAAGTGATATTAAATTGATCCAACCATTTTCCAGTGTAAAAGAGTGTCCAAGAAAGCCAAAGAAACACTATTTCAATTTTTTCAAAATTTGGAAAAACTCAAAGGGGTTAGCCCACAGATTCTGAGAAAATTGATGCATTTTGAGGTTTTTGTAAATTAATGAATGGAATATGTCTAAAGTGATATTAAATTGATCCAACCATTTTCCAGTGTAAAAGAGTGTCCAAGAAAGCCAAAGAAACACTATTTCAATTTTTTCAAAATTTGGAAAAACTCAAAGGGGTTAGCCCACAGATTCTGAGAAAATTGATGCATTTTGAGGTTTTTGTAAATTAATGAATGGAATATGTCTAAAGTGATATTAAATTGATCCAACCATTTTCCAGTGTAAAAGAGTGTCCAAGAAAGCCAAAGAAAACACTATTTCAAAATTTTCAAAATTTGGAAAAACTCAAAGGGGTTAGCCCACAGATTCTGAGAAAATTGATGCATTTTGAGGTTTTTGTAAATTAATGAATGGAATATGTCTAAAGTGATATTAAATTGATCCAACCATTTTCCAGTGTAAAAGAGTGTCCAAGAAAGCCAAAGAAAACTATTTCAATTTTTTCAAAATTTGGAAAAACTCAAAGGGGTTAGCCCACAGATTCTGAGAAAATTGATGCATTTTGAGGTTTTTGTAAATTAATGAATGGAATATGTCTAAAGTGATATTAAATTGATCCAACCATTTTCCAGTGTAAAAGAGTGTCCAAGAAAGCCAAAGAAAACACTATTTCAATTTTTTCAAAATTTGGAAAAACTCAAAGGGGTTAGCCCACAGATTCTGAGAAAATTGATGCATTTTGAGGTTTTTGTAAATTAATGAATGGAATATGTCTAAAGTGATATTAAATTGATCCAACCATTTTCCAGTGTAAAAGAGTGTCCAAGAAAGCCAAAGAAAACACTATTTCAATTTTTTCAAAATTTGGAAAAACTCAAAGGGGTTAGCCCACAGATTCTGAGAAAATTGATGCATTTTGAGGTTTTTGTAAATTAATGAATGGAATATGTCTAAAGTGATATTAAATTGATCCAACCATTTTCCAGTGTAAAAGAGTGTCCAAGAAAGCCAAAAAACACTATTTCAATTTTTTCAAAATTTGGAAAAACTCAAAGGGGTTAGCCCACAGATTCTGAGAAAATTGATGCATTTTGAGGTTTTTGTAAATTAATGAATGGAATATGTCTAAAGTGATATTAAATTGATCCAACCATTTTCCAGTGTAAAAGAGTGTCCAAGAAAGCCAAAGAAACACTATTTCAATTTTTTCAAAATTTGGAAAAACTCAAAGGGGTTAGCCCACAGATTCTGAGAAAATTGATGCATTTTGAGGTTTTTGTAAATTAATGAATGGAATATGTCTAAAGTGATATTAAATTGATCCAACCATTTTCCAGTGTAAAAGAGTGTCCAAGAAAGCCAAAGAAACACTATTTCAATTTTTTCAAAATTTGGAAAAACTCAAAGGGGTTAGCCCACAGATTCTGAGAAAATTGATGCATTTTGAGGTTTTTGTAAATTAATGAATGGAATATGTCTAAAGTGATATTAAATTGATCCAACCATTTTCCAGTGTAAAAGAGTGTCCAAAGACAATTTCAATTTTTTCAAAATTTGGAAAAACTCAAAGGGGTTAGCCCACAGATTATGAGAAAATTGATGCATTTTGAGGTTTTTGTAAATTAATGAATGGAATATGTCTAAAGTGATATTAAATTGATCCAACCATTTTCCAGTGTAAAAGAGTGTCCAAGAAAGCCAAAGAAAACACTATTTCAAAATTTTCAAAATTTGGAAAAACTCAAAGGGGTTAGCCCACAGATTATGAGAAAATTGATGCATTTTGAGGTTTTTGTAAATTAATGAATGGAATATGTCTAAAGTGATATTAAATTGATCCAACCATTTTCCAGTGTAAAAGAGTGTCCAAAAAGCACTATTTCAAAATTTTCAAAATTTGGAAAAACTCAAAGGGGTTAGCCCACAGATTCTGAGAAAATTGATGCATTTTGAGGTTTTTGTAAATTAATGAATGGAATATGTCTAAAGTGATATTAAATTGATCCAACCATTTTCCAGTGTAAAAGAGTGTCCAAGAAAGCCAAAAAACACTATTTCAATTTTTTCAAAATTTGGAAAAACTCAAAGGGGTTAGCCCACAGATTCTGAGAAAATTGATGCATTTTGAGGTTTTTGTAAATTAATGAATGGAATATGTCTAAAGTGATATTAAATTGATCCAACCATTTTCCAGTGTAAAAGAGTGTCCAAGAAACACTATTTCAATTTTCAAAATTTGGAAAAACTCAAAGGGGTTAGCCCACAGATTATGAGAAAATTGATGCATTTTGAGGTTTTTGTAAATTAATGAATGGAATATGTCTAAAGTGATATTAAATTGATCCAACCATTTTCCAGTGTAAAAGAGTGTCCAAGAAAGCCAAAAAACACTATTTCAATTTTTTCAAAATTTGGAAAAACTCAAAGGGGTTAGCCCACAGATTCTGAGAAAATTGATGCATTTTGAGGTTTTTGTAAATTAATGAATGGAATATGTCTAAAGTGATATTAAATTGATCCAACCATTTTCCAGTGTAAAAGAGTGTCCAAGAAAGCCAAAGAAACACTATTTCAATTTTTTCAAAATTTGGAAAAACTCAAAGGGGTTAGCCCACAGATTCTGAGAAAATTGATGCATTTTGAGGTTTTTGTAAATAATGAATGGAATATGTCTAAAGTGATATTAAATTGATCCAACCATTTTCCAGTGTAAAAGAGTGTCCAAGAAAGCCAAAGAAAACTATTTCAATTTTTTCAAAATTTGGAAAAACTCAAAGGGGTTAGCCCACAGATTCTGAGAAAATTGATGCATTTTGAGGTTTTTGTAAATTAATGAATGGAATATGTCTAAAGTGATATTAAATTGATCCAACCATTTTCCAGTGTAAAAGAGTGTCCAAGAAAGCCAAAAAACACTATTTCAATTTTTTTCAAAATTTGGAAAAACTCAAAGGGGTTAGCCCACAAATTCTGAGAAAATTGATGCATTTTGAGGTTTTTGTAAATTAATGAATGGAATATGTCTAAAGTGATATTAAATTGATCCAACCATTTTCCAGTGTAAAAGAGTGTCCAAGAAAGCCAAAGAAACACTATTTCAATTTTTTCAAAATTTGGAAAAACTCAAAGGGGTTAGCCCACAGATTCTGAGAAAATTGATGCATTTTGAGGTTTTTGTAAATTAATGAATGGAATATGTCTAAAGTGATATTAAATTGATCCAACCATTTTCCAGTGTAAAAGAGTGTCCAAGAAAGCCAAAGAAAACACTATTTCAATTTTTTTTCAAAACACAGATTATGAGAAAATTGATGCATTTTGAGGTTTTTGTAAATTAATGAATGGAATATGTCTAAAGTGATATTAAATTGATCCAACCATTTTCCAGTGTAAAAGAGTGTCCAAGAAAGCCAAAGAAACACTATTTCAATTTTTCAAAATTTGGAAAAACTCAAAGGGGTTAGCCCACAGATTCTGAGAAAATTGATGCATTTTGAGGTTTTTGTAAAATAATGAATGGAATATGTCTAAAGTGATATTAAATTGATCCAACCATTTTCCAGTGTAAAAGAGTGTCCAAGAAAGCCAAAGCAAACACTATTTCAATTTTTTCAAAATTTGGAAAAACTCAAAGGGGTTAGCCCACAGATTCTGAGAAAATTGATGCATTTTGAGGTTTTTGTAAATTAATGAATGGAATATGTCTAAAGTGATATTAAATTGATCCAACCATTTTCCAGTGTAAAAGAGTGTCCAAGAAAGCCAAAGAAACACTATTTCAATTTTCAAAATTTGGAAAAACTCAAAGGGGTTAGCCCACAGATTATGAGAAAATTGATGCATTTTGAGGTTTTTGTAAATTAATGAATGGAATATGTCTAAAGAGATATTAAATTGATCCAACCATTTTTGTAAAAGAGTGTCAAGAAAGCCAAAGAAAACTCTATTTCAAAATTTGGAAAAACTCAAAGGGGTTAGCCCACAGATTATGAGAAAATTGATGCATTTTGAGGTTTTTGTAAATTAATGAATGGAATATGTCTAAAGTGATATTAAATTGATCCAACCATTTTCCAGTGTAAAAGAGTGTCCAAGAAAGCCAAATCAAACACTATTTTAATTTTTTCAAAATTTGGAAAAACTCAAAGGGTTAGCCCACAGATTCTGAGAAAATTGATGCATTTTGAGGTTTTTGTAAATTAATGAATGGAATATGTCTAAAGTGATATTAAATTGATCCAACCATTTTCCAGTGTAAAAGAGTGTCCAAGAAAGCCAAAGAAACACTATTTCAATTTTTTCAAAATTTGGAAAAACTCAAAGGGGTTAGCCACAATTCTGAGAAAATTGATGCATTTTGAGGTTTTTGTAAATTAATGAATGGAATATGTCTAAAGTGATATTAAATTGATCCAACCATTTTCCAGTGTAAAAGAGTGTCCAAGAAAGCCAAAGAAACACTATTTCAATTTTTTCCAGATTATGAGAAAATTGATGCATTTTGAGGTTTTTGTAAATTAATGAATGGAATATGTCTAAAAGATATTAAATTGATCCAACATTTTCCAGTGTAAAAGAGTGTCCAAGAAAGCCAAAAAACACTATTTCAAAATTTTCAAAATTTGGAAAAACTCAAAGGGGTTAGCCTACAGATTCTGAGAAAATTGATGCATTTTGAGGTTTTTGTAAATTAATGAATGGAATATGTCTAAAGAGATATTAAATTGATCCAACCATTTTTCAGTGTAAAAGAGTGTCCAAGAAAGCCAAAAAACACTATTTCATTTTTTTGGAAAAACTCAAAGGGGGTAGCCCACAGATTCTGAGAAAATTGATGCATTTTGAGGTTTTTGTAAATTAATGAATGAAATATGTCTAAAGAGATATTAAATTGATCCAACCATTTTAAGAGTGTCTAAGAAAGCCAAAGAAAACTCTATTTCAAAATTTTCAAAATTTGGAAAAACTCAAAGGGGTTAGCCA
>CACVBM020001623.1:16586-27838 GCA_902728155.2 Microthlaspi erraticum
TTTCAAGTGTAAAAGAGTGTCCAAGAAAGCCAAATAAAACACTATTTCAATTTTTTCAAAATTTGGAAAAACTCAAAGGGGTTAGCCCACAAATTCTGAGAAAATTGATGCATTTTGAGGTTTTTGTAAATTAATGAATGGAATATGTCTAAAGTGATATTAAATTGATCCAACCATTTTCCAGTGTAAAAGAGTGTCCAAGAAAGCCAAATAAAACACTATTTCAATTTTTTCAAAATTTGGAAAAACTCAAAGGGGTTAGCCCACAAATTCTGAGAAAATTGATGCATTTTGAGGTTTTTGTAAATTAATGAATGGAATATGTCTAAAGTGATATTAAATTGATCCAACCATTTTCCAGTGTAAAAGAGTGTCCAAGAAAGCCAAAAAACACTATTTCAATTTTTTCAAAATTTGGAAAAACTCAAAGGGGTTAGCCCACAATTCTGAGAAAATTGATGCATTTTGAGGTTTTTGTAAATTAATGAATGGAATATGTCTAAAGTGATATTAAATTGATCCAACCATTTTCCAGTGTAAAAGAGTGTCCAAGAAAGCCAAATAAAACTATTTCAATTTTTTCAAAATTTGGAAAAACTCAAAGGGGTTAGCCCACAAATTCTGAGAAAATTGATGCATTTTGAGGTTTTTGTAAATTAATGAATGGAATATGTCTAAAGTGATATTAAATTGATCCAACCATTTTCCAGTGTAAAAGAGTGTCCAAGAAAGCCAAAGAAACACTATTTCAATTTTTTCAAAATTTGGAAAAACTCAAAGGGGTTAGCCCACAAATTCTGAGAAAATTGATGCATTTTGAGGTTTTTGTAAATTAATGAATGGAATATGTCTAAAGTGATATTAAATTGATCCAACCATTTTCCAGTGTAAAAGAGTGTCCAAGAAAGCCAAATAAAACACTATTTCAATTTTTTCAAAATTTGGAAAAACTCAAAGGGGTTAGCCCACAAATTCTGAGAAAATTGATGCATTTTGAGGTTTTTGTAAATTAATGAATGGAATATGTCTAAAGTGATATTAAATTGATCCAACCATTTTCCAGTGTAAAAGAGTGTCCAAGAAAGCCAAATAAAACACTATTTCAATTTTTTCAAAATTTGGAAAAACTCAAAGGGGTTAGCCCACAAATTCTGAGAAAATTGATGCATTTTGAGGTTTTTGTAAATTAATGAATGGAATATGTCTAAAGTGATATTAAATTGATCCAACCATTTTCCAGTGTAAAAGAGTGTCCAAGAAAGCCAAATAAACACTATTTCAATTTTTTCAAAATTTGGAAAAACTCAAAGGGGTTAGCCCACAAATTCTGAGAAAATTGATGCATTTTGAGGTTTTTGTAAATTAATGAATGGAATATGTCTAAAGTGATATTAAATTGATCCAACCATTTTCCAGTGTAAAAGAGTGTCCAAGAAAGCCAAATAAACACTATTTCAATTTTTTCAAAATTTGGAAAAACTCAAAGGGGTTAGCCCACAAATTCTGAGAAAATTGATGCATTTTGAGGTTTTTGTAAATTAATGAATGGAATATGTCTAAAGTGATATTAAATTGATCCAACCATTTTCCAGTGTAAAAGAGTGTCCAAGAAAGCCAAATAAAACACTATTTCAATTTTTTCAAAATTTGGAAAAACTCAAAGGGGTTAGCCCACAAATTCTGAGAAAATTGATGCATTTTGAGGTTTTTGTAAATTAATGAATGGAATATGTCTAAAGTGATATTAAATTGATCCAACCATTTTCCAGTGTAAAAGAGTGTCCAAGAAAGCCAAATAAAACACTATTTCAATTTTTTCAAAATTTGGAAAAACTCAAAGGGGTTAGCCCACAATTCTGAGAAAATTGATGCATTTTGAGGTTTTTGTAAATTAATGAATGGAATATGTCTAAAGTGATATTAAATTGATCCAACCATTTTCCAGTGTAAAAGAGTGTCCAAGAAAGCCAAATAAAACACTATTTCAATTTTTTCAAAATTTGGAAAAACTCAAAGGGGTTAGCCCACAAATTCTGAGAAAATTGATGCATTTTGAGGTTTTTGTAAATTAATGAATGGAATATGTCTAAAGTGATATTAAATTGATCCAACCATTTTCCAGTGTAAAAGAGTGTCCAAGAAAGCCAAATAAAACACTATTTCAATTTTTTCAAAATTTGGAAAAACTCAAAGGGGTTAGCCCACAATTCTGAGAAAATTGATGCATTTTGAGGTTTTTGTAAATTAATGAATGGAATATGTCTAAAGTGATATTAAATTGATCCAACCATTTTCCAGTGTAAAAGAGTGTCCAAGAAAGCCAAATAAAACACTATTTCAATTTTCAAAATTTGGAAAAACTCAAAGGGGTTAGCCCACAAATTCTGAGAAAATTGATGCATTTTGAGGTTTTTGTAAATTAATGAATGGAATATGTCTAAAGTGATATTAAATTGATCCAACCATTTTCCAGTGTAAAAGAGTGTCCAAGAAAGCCAAATAAACACTATTTCAATTTTTTCAAAATTTGGAAAAACTCAAAGGGGTTAGCCCACAATTCTGAGAAAATTGATGCATTTTGAGGTTTTTGTAAATTAATGAATGGAATATGTCTAAAGTGATATTAAATTGATCCAACCATTTTCCAGTGTAAAAGAGTGTCCAAGAAAGCCAAATAAAACACTATTTCAATTTTTTCAAAATTTGGAAAAACTCAAAGGGGTTAGCCCACAAATTCTGAGAAAATTGATGCATTTTGAGGTTTTTGTAAATTAATGAATGGAATATGTCTAAAGTGATATTAAATTGATCCAACCATTTTCCAGTGTAAAAGAGTGTCCAAGAAAGCCAAAGCAAACACTATTTCAATTTTTTCAAAATTTGGAAAAACTCAAAGGGGTTAGCCCACAAATTCTGAGAAAATTGATGCATTTTGAGGTTTTTGTAAATTAATGAATGGAATATGTCTAAAGTGATATTAAATTGATCCAACCATTTTCCAGTGTAAAAGAGTGTCCAAGAAAGCCAAATAAAACACTATTTCAATTTTTTCAAAATTTGGAAAAACTCAAAGGGGTTAGCCCACAAATTCTGAGAAAATTGATGCATTTTGAGGTTTTTGTAAATTAATGAATGGAATATGTCTAAAGTGATATTAAATTGATCCAACCATTTTCCAGTGTAAAAGAGTGTCCAAGAAAGCCAAATAAAACACTATTTCAATTTTTTCAAAATTTGGAAAAACTCAAAGGGGTTAGCCCACAGATTCTGAGAAAATTGATGCATTTTGAGGTTTTTGTAAATTAATGAATGGAATATGTCTAAAGTGATATTAAATTGATCCAACCATTTTCCAGTGTAAAAGAGTGTCCAAGAAAGCCAAAGAAAACACTATTTCAATTTTTTCAAAATTTGGAAAAACTCAAAGGGGTTAGCCCACAGATTCTGAGAAAATTGATGCATTTTGAGGTTTTTGTAAATTAATGAATGGAATATGTCTAAAGTGATATTAAATTGATCCAACCATTTTCCAGTGTAAAAGAGTGTCCAAGAAAGCCAAAGAAAACACTATTTCAATTTTTTCAAAATTTGGAAAAACTCAAAGGGGTTAGCCCACAATTCTGAGAAAATTGATGCATTTTGAGGTTTTTGTAAATTAATGAATGGAATATGTCTAAAGTGATATTAAATTGATCCAACCATTTTCCAGTGTAAAAGAGTGTCCAAGAAAGCCAAAGAAAACACTATTTCAATTTTTTCAAAATTTGGAAAAACTCAAAGGGGTTAGCCCACAGATTATGAGAAAATTGATGCATTTTGAGGTTTTTGTAAATTAATGAATGGAATATGTCTAAAGTGATATTAAATTGATCCAACCATTTTCCAGTGTAAAAGAGTGTCCAAGAAAGCCAAAGAAAACACTATTTCAATTTTCAAAATTTGGAAAAACTCAAAGGGGTTAGCCCACAGATTCTGAGAAAATTGATGCATTTTGAGGTTTTTGTAAATTAATGAATGGAATATGTCTAAAGTGATATTAAATTGATCCAACCATTTTCCAGTGTAAAAGAGTGTCCAAGAAAGCCAAAGAAACACTATTTCAATTTTTTCAAAATTTGGAAAAACTCAAAGGGGTTAGCCCACAGATTCTGAGAAAATTGATGCATTTTGAGGTTTTTGTAAATTAATGAATGGAATATGTCTAAAGTGATATTAAATTGATCCAACCATTTTCCAGTGTAAAAGAGTGTCCAAGAAAGCCAAAGAAACACTATTTCAATTTTTTCAAAATTTGGAAAAACTCAAAGGGGTTAGCCCACAGATTCTGAGAAAATTGATGCATTTTGAGGTTTTTGTAAATTAATGAATGGAATATGTCTAAAGTGATATTAAATTGATCCAACCATTTTCCAGTGTAAAAGAGTGTCCAAGAAAGCCAAAGAAAACACTATTTCAATTTTCAAAATTTGGAAAAACTCAAAGGGGTTAGCCCACAGATTATGAGAAAATTGATGCATTTTGAGGTTTTTGTAAATTAATGAATGGAATATGTCTAAAGTGATATTAAATTGATCCAACCATTTTCCAGTGTAAAAGAGTGTCCAAGAAAGCCAAAGAAAACACTATTTCAAAATTTTCAAAATTTGGAAAAACTCAAAGAATTTTGAGGTTTTGTAGGTTAATGAATTAAATGTGTCTAAAGTGATATTAAATTGATCAAACTATTTTCCACTATTTCCACTGTAAAAAAGTGTCTAAGAAAACTAAATAAAATACTATTTCAAATTTTTCAACACTCATCGCTTGTGCTTTCCAAAATCATGAGAGTGAAACTTTATTGTTACAACACAGAATGGAGGTTAAGATGTTTAGTTAGTCCAATACAAGAATACATATTCAGAATGCTAAATCAGTATAAGTTTGTAATATGCAAAAAAAAATTGTGCTTATAAAAGATATAACATGTACACTTGCAGTTGCAGCTCACCCATGGCTTTGGTCTTCTTCCTCATTCATGCCTAGCTTTTAAGGCTTTGTCCAACTTCCCAATCATACTAACATTAGCTTATACTGTCAAAAAGCATCTCTACTCATTCATTGCTTTGATGATCTCAGCTGATGAGCTCGTGTCCTGATCTCTAAGTGTCTCATTATTCATGCACCCAATTGGCATAATCCCATCTTCTCTCATTTCTCTACAGAGCTTATCCGCTTCACGCCGCCGACCTCTCCTGCACAATCCTGATATCATAGTAATATATGCTATGGCATCAGGCTTCACTCCTCTGAGAGTGAGGCTACAAAACAAACACCAAGCCTCTTCCACTTTACCACCTCTACACATTCCTTGAATAATGATGTTATACGTGATGATATCAACATCCATTTCACTCTTTTGCAGGTCCTCTACTATCACCATCGCCTTCTCTATCTTCCCGTTAGCACACAGACAATCCAACAGAATGTTGTAGGTCACAATATCAGGAGGCACACCACAATCAACCATCCGGATGAAAACCTTTTGAGCAACAGCGAGCTTCCCCGCTTGACAGTAGCTGTGGATAAGAGTGTTCTAAGTGAAAGCGTCTCCTTCACGACCCATCTCACACAAGAGTTTCATCCCATCTTCTACTCTCTTGTACTTGCAGAATCCCTTTATGAGAGTGTTATAGGTCACTACATCCGGGGAACATCCATTCTTCACCATCACATCAAACATTTGCCTAGCCTCACGGAGACGACCGTGTATGCAAAATCCGTTTATCAGAGAGTTGTAAGTGAAGATATTAGGATCTACAGACCTCCGTATCATCTCCCTGAACAAGTTCTTAGCCTCTGAAAGATTCCCATCTTTCACAAACCTATCGATCAAAGCACTCAAGAAGACTACGTTAGGGACGAGTTTCCTCTTCATCATCTCTCTCAGAAGCCGAGCAGCGTCGCTCCATCTACCAGAGCTACACAGAGCAACAACCAGAGTGTTGTAGGTAACGGAATCCGCTCTGACTCCTTTCTTCTCCATGACGTTGAGTAGCTCCAACGCATCGTCCACGCCTCTGTTCTTGCAGAGACCATTAATCACAGTGTTGTAGATCACAACGTTAGGCTCATATCCAGATTTCGACATCGTGTCAACGAGAGATAAGGCCTCGTGGGATCTATTCCTGCGACAGAATCCATTGAGCAGAGAGCCGAGTGTGACAATGCTGGGATTAAAGCCGAGTTTCCTCATCTTTCCAAGAAGAGACAGAGCGAGAGAGAGACGAGAGCATCTACAGAAACAATCTATCAAGATACTGCAGCTACAGAGATCATGTGAAATCCCTAATTTTCCATCTTCTGGCAGAGATAGATGACGATGTCGTACTTGTTCATCTTGGCGATGGCTGTCAAAACTCTAGTGAAATCAACAATGGATGGGAGGGGACGAGAACGAAGCATCTCGCAGAACAAATTGAACGCATCATCAAACTTGATAGAGCGAAGAAACCCATTTCTCAATCTCTCTCGATAATGAGTCGCACCAGAGAAAGGTCGCGACCAAATAACGCAAAACGAGTGAGAAGCAGCCTCAGGATTATCAAAATTACCTCTCTCTAGCAAATGCCGGCGACGAAGAAACCCCTTCGCCGTTGACGCTGTCGCAATCGCAATCGATCTCGGCATCCAAAAGGGATTTTGTTTCTTCCCAGATGATTTGGTTTGCCCTCAAATCTCAGTCTCTCTCGAGCGTTATTGGACTGTGCGACGAACCCTACCAACGAAGAGCATTGCTCCGGCGAGCGAGCCGAGAGATATCTGAAGTGATAGTGAATAGAGAAATGTCATATTGGCTAAAACGACGCCGTTTTCTTCCAGAGTGCTTCATTTTCACCTGATTGCATATAACAAGAAAATTAACGCAAAGCGGTCGTTAGATTTTATACAAAGCATTTACTATAAGCAACAATACATGTTTAATTATGAATGATTAAACATTTACATGTCTAATAAATCTATCTACCTCTGCAACAGTTTGATGCTTGATGACTGCTTCTTTACTTGGTCCTCAGGCCTGACCAAATCAATCCAAAATGGCTTTGTATATGACTGCACCGATCAAGCCTAGCTTAGAGTCGGTCGTCTAAAAGCTCAGTCCCACAAAAATAGTTATAACTGGAGACTGATCATATAACATTAGCCGAGAAACACTCTTAATTCCTGATTACTTGTGCCATCTTGTGCATTCAGTTGGCAAATAATCCCATCTTCTTTCATCCTCCTAAACAGCTCATCAGCTTCACGCCGTGGCCCATTCTTACACAATCCTAATATCATCGTCGTGTATGTTCTCGCATCAGGCTTCACTCCTTCCAAAGGTAGCTCACAAAACAACTCCCAAGCTTCTTCCACTTTGCCGTTCTTGCACAGCCCGTGAATCATGATGTTATACGCAACCACACCAACACACTCTTCTTCCCTTCTTCTTCTCATATCCTCGAATTTCTCCACCGCTTTCTCTATCTCCCCGCTAACACAAAGACCGTGCAACAGAATGCAGTGTGTCACAATATCAGGAGCCACGCCACAATAAACCATCATTTCGAAAATGCCTTGCGCAACTTTGAGTTCACCAACTCGACAGTAACCGTGGATGAGAGTGTTGTAAGTGAACGTGTCGCCAACCAATCCTTCTGAAACCATCCTGTTGAAGAGTCCCATCCCGTCTTCTACCCTCTTACACTTACAAAACTCGTTTATGAGAGTATTATACGTCACTACATTTCGCTTGCTTTCCATCGATTCAAATAACTTTCTGGCTTGATTTATATAACCGTGGTTGCAAAGCCCGTTGATGAGTGAATTGTAAGTGACAGTGTTAGGATATATAGAGCTTTGGATCATCTCCTTGTACAATTCGACAGCCTCCAAAACGCTACCTTCTTTCAAAAACCCATCGATCAACGCACTGAAAGTGATGACATCAAGATTCATCTTCCTCTTCTTCATATCTCTCATAAGCCGAGCCACGTCGCTCCATCTACCGCAATCACAAAGACCACTTATCAGAGTGTTGTAGGTGACAACATCTGCTTCCACATTCATACTCTTGAAAAGCTCCAACGCGTTATCCAAATGACCCTTCTTGCAATGACAATCAATCAGAGTGTTGTAGATCACAACATTAGGTTGATATCCAGATTTCTCCATTGTGTCAACGAGAGATAAGGCCTCGTGGATTCTATTCCGGCGACAGAATCCATTGAGCAGAGAGCCAAAGGTGACGATGCTGGGCTCAAACCCGAGTTTCATCAATTTTCCGAGAAGAGAGAGAGCGAAAGAGAGACGAGAGCATTTACAGAAACAATCTATCAAAATCGTGCAGCTATAGAGATCGTGTGAAATCCCTAATTTTTCCATCTCCTGGGAGAGAGAGATCACAGTTTCGTACCGTTTCATATTGGCGATTGCAGTCAGTAATCTACTGAAATCGACAATGGAAGGTAACGGTTGAGAGTAAACCATGTCGCCGAACAAATCAAGCGCTTCTTCGAACTTTATAGAGCGAAGCCCACTTCTCAGTTTCTCTCGATAATCACTAAACCCAGAAAAACCTCGTCTCGAGAGAGAACTTCCGAAATTACCTTTCTTCACGAGAAATCCCTTCGCCGTTGACGCAATCGCAGTCGCAATCGATCTCTGCATCCAAAATGGAGTTTCGTTCAGCAGAGCTCCGGCGAGTGTGGAGGCTCTGAAACTACCGCCGGAGATGTGAAGATGGAACAAAACAAACAAAAGGTTACTATGTTAAGTTAAACGATGGCGTTTTGAGAAACGGGTTGTAATTATTTAGAACGTGATTACAAGTATTGATTTGTGTAATTGAATCCCATAAATAGCGAATTAGTTGTAATTAAACCTCCGTTAAACCAACCTCTGCATTTTGATTTTCTCTCAATTCTCCTCAACTCCTCCGATCTGAGCTGAGGAATTGAGAGATTCCGAGATCGAACGGCATCGATGGAGAACGGAAACAACGGCGGCTTGAGCGTGATTTCTCGAGTGAAGCTCGATCAGGTGGCCACATGGGTTAGCTCCTCCGTCGTCTCGGCCTTCTTCACCTCCCTTGAGCGATGCGCTTGTCTCAACCTCGACACCACCGATCCCGACGACGATGATCCAGAATTCGAGGCCAAGGATCGCCCTCTCGCCTTCTCCGCTGCTCCTCATCCCTCCGGCGACATTGTGTAAACTGTTCACTCTCCGATTTCATTTCTCGAGATTCGTTGCTGAGGTGTTTTGGGATCTTAATGGGTTTCTTGGTTGAATCTTTTTTGTGTGTAAACGAATGAATCATTTGATGATAAAGGAATTTGTGTGATTTTTGACTATCTGCATTTACGCTTTTTTGCTGCATAATGTAACAACTTGGAATTATGTACTGATTCTGCTCGATCGGACGCAAGAATTATCATTATGGACTAAATCTCAAATCGTTTCAAAGTAATGATCTTGAAAAATTATAAATTTACTCATATTCATATACTTTCTTTACATAGTTTATAGATTGGAAGATTGAGACTGACTTAGAGCGAAAAGAAACAGACTCTGTTTCCTTCATAGAGACAACTTTTCACAAGAAAACTGTGCATAAGGCTAAGAAAACAAGGAATAACGCCATGGAAATGAAGAATCCACATGATGAAATGCAGAATCATCAGGCTAAGTGTTTTGTGTCTACTTCATTGTCCTCAAGGGGTTTCTGCATTGGCATGTTGGTGTTGTTTCGAGTGCAGTCACCTTCCATTTGATCTGAAGCAGTCTTGTTCTTTCTTCTTGTAGTTTCATTATACACTCAACTACTCTTTATAATTTTACTTCCTCTGTAGTAGTAGTAGCATACCAATTTTGTGTTACTGATGACTGATGAGAAGAGGGCTTGCGGCATTATTGAGTCTTAATTATCACGAGGTTCTCTCCAACAGAGCAGCATGACGAGGCAACGCCTAATTATGTATAATCTGGCTCTCTTCTCCTTCAAGGACCGATTTGGTGTCAGCTTGTTCTTCACCTCCTTGTTTGACTCCATCAGTTTCACCACCATCAAAAGTTGCTTTTATCTTCTCTTTATAGTGGTCTACTTGGTTCAGTGTATGTTTCTAAGAGTGGTGAGCATAAATGTGAAAGAGGAGAAGAGGCAAAGACTTCATCTTCCTATCAAATTTTGGGCGGCATCAGTCAAGGATGTGTTTTGATTGGTTTTCTTGTTTCAAGGTTTTTGTTTTTGTCATGCTGCACATTAAGGATCAGTCTTTCTTCACAAGTCCAGAGTAACTGTCTTCTGCAAAAGCAAAAAAGAAAAAGCAAAAACAACCGTTGATTCCATGACAACCAGCATCATATGTCAGATTATCCAACACTTGTTCTCCAAGTCAAAGACCTTGATTTCAGGCATGCTTAGCAACATGATTCATCATAACTCATTAATTCATCTTGACCCTCATTTTTACTTGACTTTCTTTGTTTTTCCTCTGAAAAAAAGTATCACTTGAAATCGGTAATTAGTTTAATCATAAAGATATTCAACATTGGTTAAAGAATGATTGTTTTGAATTTTTGGGAGGTTGAATCTGACTAGGAATTTTACGTGTAGACGTTTCATACAAATCCATAGCTCATGGATCCCGTGGCTGTCTTTGATCAATGAAACTCTCGTGCTTACTTATTTTTAATTTTAGTGTGATTAGTCCCTTATATTTTATATGAAAAGCAAGATACGATCTTGTATTAAGACGTAAGGGATCTCTATTTATCCATCACACTATTAGAAAGTTCAAAGCCTATAATTAAACAAATATTTTAAAAACTTTATAGGCTACAAGTGTTATATGCGTTAAACGTTACTTAAACCACAAAGTTTCAAGAATATTCACTTGATCGTGTAAGATCTTACACTAGCTTTTGCCTTTTGGTACAAACTACAGAACCACAAAATAGTTTTTCTGATTAAATATTAACTAATAACTATACAAACTTTCAAAAACATTTATTTTGTCATTAGATTCTTAGAAACAATATCAACGTGGGTCAGCAAAATATCATATTTCATGAAAGAAAGGAGTATCAAACTGTTTACAAAAGATAGAATCAGGTAGCCACTCACTAAGAATCTGAGAATGTATGGACCATAGCTTGAATATATGTAATAGTTCTCCAAAGGCTACCAAGAAAACTTAGTATACGATTGGTTACTAACAACATAATAAAATGGT